>WSYH01011508.1:682-20742 GCA_036426205.1 Ascaphus truei | reverse complement strand
TGAGAGGAACTTCCGAGGACGTCGCCCACAGGACCCACCAGAGGCCTGGTCTCCAGTAACCGGTCCAGCGGAGCGCTATCCACAGCCCCCTCCTGCGAGGGAACCCTCCCCATGTGCCGCCTGTGGAGAACAAGGCCACCGGTATGTGGACTGTCTACTGATGGATTGTTCATTCAGCAGAACCGTCGCCTCGGCTTTTACTGGGGAAAATTACAAGCTCTGGCTACTTCCAGCCCTGATTGGGGGAAAAACCGTCCAGGCCCTTGTAGATTCGGGCTCAGGGAAAACTCTGGTCCACCAGGAACTGTTACCGCCCAACGTGTGTTCTTTTGACTCCCCATGGAGCATAGAATGTATACACGCCGATGTAAAACGCTATCCGACAGCCAAAATCCGGCTACAGGTAAAAGGTCAGGAGGCTTACCTCGAAGTAGGAGTCGCTCCTTGGCTCCCTGCCCCCGTTGTGCTCGGTCGGGACTGGCCTCTCTTTTCGTACCTAATGGCCACAGTCCTTCACGAGGAGCCTCCTTCTAGGGCTCAGGAGAACCCTGGAAAACTGTTCCCCTTCTCGGCAGACCTTTTTCCCAGTAGACACCGGGTTCAAAAGACTCGGAAGAAAAGACGCTTGGACAAACAGGACTGGTTGCAGAAATCTGGGTCTCAAGGTGACCATTCTAGTAGTCAGAGTTCACAAGTGATGGCAGGGGATGGCCAAAGGGAGGGGGATATGGGCCCTGGAGATTTACCAGACCTGTATCTCCCTGACTTTCGCCAGAAGCAAAGGGAAGACCCAGTCCTTGCTAGACAGTATGACAAGGTGGTGAAAATTGATGAACAGATTTTAGATGCACAGGGGGTGATAGTATTCCCCCATTTTGAGCTATCAAATGATATCCTATATAGGGTGAATAGGCAGACACAAACAGGGGAGGTCACCAGACAGATATTAGTTCCCAAGGCGTTTGTTAAATCTGTGTTCAGTCTAGCCCATACTGTCCCTTGGGGTGGTCACCTGGGCAGGGATAAAACATTGGACCGTATTTCATCCCGATTCTATTGGCCAGGGATGCATAGTGATATTGCTAAGCTATGTGCAGCATGTCCGGAGTGCCAGCTAACTAGTCCAAAAGGACAAAAACCAGCCCCGTTGGTTCCTCTACCCTTGGTGTCAGTTCCCTTTGAGAGGATTGGGGTAGACTTGGTAGGACCTCTAGAACCTTCTGCGAAAGGACACAGGTATATCCTTGTAATAGTTGATTATGCGACAAGATATCCTGAGGCGTTCCCCCTGAGAACAGCAACGGCAAAGCAAGTAGCCAACAAGTTGTTGGAACTGTTCTCACGGGTTGGACTTCCCCAGGTTATGTTGACAGACCAAGGTACAAATTTCATGGCTAAACTGATGCAAAGTGAATTAAAGTTACTAGAGGTCAAGTCTGTTCGGACATCGATCTACCATCCACAGACTGACGGATTGGTGGAAAGATTTAACCGAACTCTAAAGGGGATGCTGAGGAAATTTGTAGATTCAGAGAAGAGAGCCTGGGATGAACTTCTCCCTTTTCTGCTGTTTGCAGTGCGGGAAGTTCCCCAGGCCTCCACGGGATTCTCTCCATTTGAATTGCTCTATGGCCGCCAACCCCGGGGTATCCTAGACCTCCTAAAGGAGTCCTGGGAGGAACAGCAGTCCCCTTCTAAGAATACAGGGAAAAGGGAGACCAAAAAGCGCACCAGCACAAACGGAGCAGGAAGAAACCAGGACAAAAAAATGATTAAAAGGGCACTTTAATGTGGCAAAAGACCCATCCAATGCATTTCGAACGTCGCAGTGTTCTTTTTCAAGGATAAAACACAATGTGATAACATCCATTATATACCCTCTTACCTGTGGGCCATTTCGCGCCAAAAATCAGAACCTGATGACGTCATAACAGAGCGACTCAGTGCCGATCTAAGGTCAAAAGGAAGTACCAAAGGCAGTGTGGCCATTTTGGATGTGGGCAAACATAGGAACACAATAACAAAGCTTTATTGGCCATTCCAGCAGAACAAAATACATTGCTGCTAACTGGACAAGCATATTTAAACGAAATAAAGCTATATTAAACTAAACTAATACTTAATAAAGGGTACTATTATATCAAGGAAAAACATGAACAAGGTGGATTAAAAAACTAGCTGTGTTGCAACTAAGTTATATACAAAAAAAAAAGTTAAAAATAAAAACCTCTAGACATGATTAAAAAAATGTGTAAGAAAAGTAAATTTAAAGACATATTACACATACATACTGCATAACACAGATTGTGTACCTAAATCATAGGAACCAGGGAAATACAACCATTATAAAATATGAAGTATTATCCACAAGATACATCAAAGAACAATTTAAGCTTACATATTAGCATAATATTTGCATGATAAGGCATAGGTTCAAAGGTTATAATGATAAGAATATAATGTCCAATATAATGACAATTGTCTTATTTAATCTGTATTACCAACTAATTACACCATAATACGTCTATCACAAAAATGTTTACAAAAAATGTGTTAGTTGCCAGTCAATGTTCAAGCCCATAGGGAAGCGCGTTTGGAGAGTGAAGATCCAATACGCCTCCCTACGGTCCAGAAGGTTGATATGATCACCTCCTCTAGATTTAGAAATAACTGATTCAATCCCCAAAAAGGAAAAATTATTAATTCCTCCCTGACCACATTCAGTGAAATGTTTTGAGACTGGATGATTAGTGTCTCTCAATTTTATGAGCCTTAAATGCTCTAACATCCTGACCTTAAGGGCTCTAGTCGTCCTCCCCACATAACTCTTGCCACAACCACATGTTATTAGATAAATCACAAATTGACTTTTACAATTTATAAAACTGTTAATCTTAAATTCCTTATTTGGTAATATATTCACACCATGTGGCGGTGGCAAGGCAAACTGGAAAAAACTTTTGGCAGGCTTCATGTGTTTACATGCACTACAAGAGCCACATTTGAAGGAACCCCTAGTGATAAAAGGTTTTTTGAGACCAGAAGATTTGAGTTCACTTGGTGAAACATGAGATCCAATTGTTCTCGCTCTACGATATACAAAAGTAGGACCAGAATCCACATATTTTTTAAGGACAGGGTCCATGGATAAGACATTCCAATGTTTTGAAATTATAGAGTTTACTTTTCCACTTTGTTTACTAAATTGTGAAATAAAAAGAGGACATTTGTTTTTTAATTCTGTCAGTCCATGTGAGTCCTGTTTAATACCAATTGTCTTAACATTGTTAGCAAGGCGAGAATCTCCAATTGGATGTGTGGGTAACAATGATGCTCTCTCTGTATGTAATGCATTTTCAAATGCAATTGCTAAATGTGATTTGGGGTATCCCCTTTCCAAAAATCTCCTTGTAAGTTCCTCAGACTGAGAAAGGAAACCACTCATAGTGAAACAATTCCTTCTCAGTCTGAGGAACTGTCCCCTTGGTATGGCCTTTATGACATGGGATAGGTGGCAGCTGTCCGCCCTAAGAAAGGTGTTCCTGGCATTTTGCTTCCTATAAACATCCGTTTGGATTTTTTTGTCTATGTCTACAAATAATTGTAGATCCAGAAATTCAATGTGATGGAAATGAAAATTTAATGTAAATCTTAGATTATAAAGATTATTATTAAGATAAGATACAAAAGTGTGAAGTGTCGTGACATCCCCCCTCCAAATAATAATTAGGTCGTCCACAAATCTTTTATAAAAAACAATATTGTGACAAAATAAATTAGTGCTCGAATAAATAAAAAGTGCTTCCCACCATCCCATAAATAAGTTCGCAAAAGAAGGAGCAAAACTTGTACCCATAGCAGTGCCAATAAGTTGCAAATAAAACTTACCATTAAATGTGAAAAAGTTGTGCGTGAGTAAAAAGTGTATAGCGTCCAAAATAAAAGCCGATTGAAAAATTGATATTTCTGGTATCTCAATAAATTGGCGGACCGCTGCCAAACCATGGTCATGTTGTATAACAGAATACAGAGAGGTAACATCAAGTGTTACCCACAGGTAATCATTACCCCATTTAACATTTTTGATCTGATCAAGAAGATCACCAGAATCCCGTATAAATGAGGGCAATTTCCTAACAAATGGCTGAAGAAAACCATTAACATATCTTGACAGACCATCTCCCAAAGATCCAATACTAGAGACAATGGGACGACCTGGAGGGTCGACCAATGTCTTGTGGATCTTTGGGAGATGGTGGAAGACAGGAATAATGGGATGAGATGGAATAATGAATTTAACCTCGTCCTTCGACAGAACTTCCATAATAACACCTGAGTCAACCAGTTCTACAAGGAACTCCAAGAATTGCGGTGTGGGGTCGGCGGATAGTACACGATAGGACCGGCCATCATCCAGTTGGCGTAATGCCTCCCTGATGTAACCGTCTCTGCCCTGCACCACCACCGCACCCCCCTTGTCCGCACTCTTAATGACCAATGCAGAATTATTTTTCAAAGATTTTAAAGCTAAACGTTCACTTTGATTCAAATTGTCATGATCTATATAGGATAGGGAAAATACATCAAACCAAAGTTAAGCTACATCAAACCAAAGTTAAGCGATCCACTATTTCAGTTAGAAGATTGCAATCCACATGTAGTTTTATTGTCAAATGCTGAAATTCTAAGTCTAGCAATCTCTCTTGTTGGAGTACCTGGATTGGCTGTGCAATCAGCAAGAACTATCAATAAACTGGCATGTGTTGTAGCCAAGGGGTTAAATCACACTTCCCAGGCCCTAGAAGACCTGATTATAGATTTACAAGATACACGCAAAGCAATTTTGGAAAATCGTGCGGCAATTGATTATCTTTTGCTTAAACATGACATGGATGTCAAGATTTTGAGGGAATGTGCTGTTTTAATCTCTCTGATCATTCAAAATCTGTGCAGAATCATATGGCCAACATCAAAATTCTTGTTGCAGACATTACTGAAAGAGTTGATCAGTTTGATTGGACTTTTGGGTTAGGCGCATGGATTGGAGAGTTGGGAAAGAAAATTATTATGGGACTGATATTTATCACTTGCATATTTGTAGTATTAGTTGTTATTTTTGCATGCTGCAAATTAATGTGTTTATCTTTATGTAAAATGATTATGCCTTCTGTTAAGTCAGTTGATCACACATACTGTATGCTTCACTGAACGTTAATGCCCCTACTCCTAGCTTCCCAAATATGACCTATAACTCTAGACCTACAACCACCGGTGTCCCGATACCTTTAGTGCATTATGATAATATTCAAATCCAGTACGAGACCCCTGGATCCTAGAAATTGTCATTTTATGACTCAAGGAGGGATTGATAATGTGTATATCAAGGGGGGACTCCATTTTGATTGCTATACAGTATAACCATTTTGTACTAACACTTAAATCTCAGGGACTAATAAATGCCAGTCTGCTATTGTGCTTTTGAATCAGATGTCAGAATGACCTTTTACCCACTTAGTGGATGGCTGAATTGAACTAAGGAACTCTGTTTGTTCATACTTATTTCACCATGTAGAAACAGGAAGTTTAGCCAGCCATGCTGAGCCTGAATTTTAAGAATGTCTTACACATTGAAATGTCCTAAACAATAAAAAAAATAATGCTTCCTTTTCAGCCTCCAAAAATCTGTACTCAGACCACTTCCCAAATCGTAAAACTTTCTAGCTGTCACTTTTTGAGATAAACAGACAGGGAAGTAAAGGAAAGTGAGTTTCTCAATGTATGTGTTGGTTAGGAAATTGGTTTTTAATTCATTGAGGATGTTATGCATAAGTGGTGTTGCCATTGCAGGATGGCTTCACCCCTTAAATACCTTTGAGGTTAGTACCCGAAAAGGTGATTAAGGGGTTCATTGGTATGTTAATGTAATTGAGATGTATTGGCTATTTATTATTTTGGCAACGGACCCCAAGGATGATGCTGGCGACGGAGCCTTCTTATTGATGAGGTTAGTAGAATTTTCTTTACTTTATTACGGTATTTAATGTGTTTAATAATGGCCAAATAATGTATTATTCCTATGTGGATAATAGTTATTTGGCACATTATTGTACTGTATGTGCTGGGGGAGGGGGTATTGGCCCCAAGGGTATTTGGTAGGACTCCCCTGTGGGTAGTGGGTGAGGGTGCTTGGGGGGGTTAGTGGGGGAGGGTATGTGGGTGATGGTGGGTTAACCCCTTAATGACTGTAGCGGTTAATAACCGCTATGGTGATTAAGGGGTTAGGGGACATTACATTGGATGTTTTAATTCTTGTGTCTGTTTTGCAAAAGCGGATGGGGCATGGTCATGATGAAGATGAGGATGGCCTTCATCGTGGCAGCCGCACATGGGTGAGTGCTATATGTATTTAATGTCTTTATTGTTGTGTATGTATTGTAAATGGACAACTGCACTATTATCCATTTGTGGATAATAGTAATGTTGCCCAATACTGTATTGTATGTTGTGTATTGCTGCTATGTTTATTGGGGGCATTTGTCCCCAATAAACATGCTATTATGCGTTAACCCCTTCATTACCTTAGCGGCTATCCGCTATGGTAATGAAGCAACATTAATGTATTTTAATAATATTGTGCGGGAGCAGGGGGCCCCCTGAGCTGAACCGCATTTATTTGTGGCTCAGAGACCCCCTGCTTCCCGAGTTACAGGCCCCGGTTTGGGGCATCGGTTACAGTGTGGACGCCATGTTTATTGCGGGCACGTAGCGTATGGGACGCTATAAACATGGTGGCTACACTGCCCATCCGATCACACATACCGGGGCCTGTAACTCGGGAAGCAGGGGGTCCCTGGTCCACAAAGTGATGCGGTTCAGCTCGGGGGACCCCCTGCTCACTGTACAGTATTATTAAATAAATGTTCATGCTGCTTCGCTACCGTAGCAGATACCCTGTAAGGTAAGGAACGAGTCTTTATTGATATGTGTGTTTTACTCATAGTGTAGATGTGCAGAGGGTCTCCGGAGCAGAAACATTTTTGTTTTAGGTCCGGGGACCCCCTGCTTCCCGAGATACAGCCCCCTTTATGGGGTGCCGGTATCCCTCTGCTTTATTTACATGCCGCGGACACGTGATCGGGACCTTTAAATGCAGAGGGATACCGGCACCTCATAAAGGGGGCTGTATCTCGGGGAGCAGGGGGTCCCCCGACCTGAAACCAATGCGGTTCCTCTCCGGAGACCCCCTGCACATGTACACTATGAATAAAAGTTGTTTTAAAAATAATTTTTATTGTGCTGAAGTTTGCGCCGAGAGAGCAGCGGATCTCTCTCGGTTTCAAACACAACTCGGCAGGGGATGGCTTGTCGGCAGTTTCTCGCCAGGAAGCCGCCCCGCCACCGGTTACACGCCATTTCATCAAATGGTGGTGGCTAATTCATTCACCAGGGATTCGCCCCTTAGAGCATACAGACAGTTTAACTCGCCAAAAACATGGCTAATTGCTAAACTGGCGAATGCATTTTTTCGCCGCTTACTGCATGATACCCTTAGTCTTTGAAGCCCAGATTATGAGGGGATATATGGGGTCTTTGCACCGTGGCAGTATGGTTCATTCAGCAGCTCAATGTAAGATGGACACCTCTCCTCCCACTTGTAGCTGTGGTGATCTGCCCCTCTGGTCTGTCTCGCTAGTTGTGGGAACCACCCCCCCTGCTCTGGCAGCTGGGTTTAGGGTTTTGTGCTATTGTCAGTTGACCTGGGGAGAGCAGTGTCCGGTGGCATCCTGGTGGGTCTCTGAATAGAAAATGGCCGCCTGCCTTCTCAGCCGGCCTTTATGTATGTGCTTCACTTTTCTTTATTTGTCTTTATTTGGGGCGTAAGGGGGGGGATTGTTGCGTCTTTATTTGAGGGATGGGGGGAGGGGGGGTTTATGTGACGGCACTCGGTTTGGCAGCCTCAGGAGCGGAGACACCAACTCACCCCTCCCCGCTGATCTAGCCCTGAGCTAGTCCCCGCGTGCGAGCCTGATGGCCATCTTGCGATGTGGTATGCCCTGGTTCCCGGCCGGGGCTCAGACCGGGCACCCACGCGCTGCTCCTCTCTCCCCCTCAGCTGGGGACCCCGCTCCCCCCGACAGAGCCGCTTCCAGTCCCCGTGACCCCGCAGCGCCTCTTACCCTCCAGAGGAGGATACTCTCCAGCCGTAGTCGCCCCTCTATATCGGAGCCAAGATGGCCGCTCCGTCTTCTTCCTCGAGTCCCACTTGCCCCCTTTGTATTGGTGATGGTGAGTATTTTGCTCTTGTGCTGCCGAGCTTTTCCTACGTGGCCGTTTTTTCTGCCAGACGATCCCGGAGGGGGGGGGCGAGGGATCGGAGGGGAGGGGGTCCAGCTCAGCGCTGCGACCAGGTCTCACCAGTTTCGTAATGAAATGCGATGCGTGGCCTTTATCCACCAGGTTGCATCTTTTTAATTTTGTGGGGTTAACTAATGTTCAAGTCTCAAATTTGGTCTCTAAATGGTCCCAGTTTCCAACACTCCTCGTTTGCTGTAAATGTTATTTATTTTTGCCAAATTTCCTTCAGTATTATTTCAAGTTAGGAATTTGCCTGGAGGAGCTTCAGATATGTGCAGCCATCGCTGTCAGGCTCCAAGCCACGCCCCTCCACGTGTTGTTCTTTACTTGTTATCCTACAATACAAGGAGTTATTTTGACAGATTAAGTAAATTAAATTAATTATGCATTTATTCTCAATAACATTGTGGGTTCACCTATGTATCATCCAGGGAGGATGTACACATGTTTTTGAGCAGTATGATATTCATAGATATGGCACATTGCCAAATATGTCTGAAGAATTTATCTTCCATGTATAAATATCTATTATGTTTTGAAGGTTTTCTATAGTTATGAGGATATTACACTGCTTTTTTGGAATTCCCGTATCATCTTGATGTAAAGACAATGATATAGATGATATTGGATGTATATATTGTATTTTATTGTACTGTATATCTTTTTTTGTGGGACGTGGAGCAATAAGGGGTTTTTCTGCCCTTGGTGTTTATACTTTCTGCGCTTCCATACCTTATAGTGTATTAATCAGCATTGGTTTTCAGTGTCTGATATGTGTAAAGGGAGCGTTATCAAATATTACTATGCCCTCCTGACCATCCAGGGCCGTCAGGAATGGCGCTGATGGGGGGGGGGGGGGAGTGTTGCCCACTCAGTCCAGTCTTTGATTGGCTGAGGAACGGCAAGTCTACACCTGTGGGTAGCCTGTAGGGGCGTGCCCTGGGGGCGGAGAAGTGCTACGTCACTTCAGACACAGGAGTACACTCATCTGGTGCCCTTCCCTTTGGTGTACATGCGCGTGGCGAGCGGGGGGCATGTCTACCTGCCGATGCTTGGTCGGCGATGGTGGCGCCTCGCGTGACGTCACGCGCATGCGCAGTGGGGAGCGGACCGAGTTTTTTCATGTGATTGTTATTTCCTAATTATTAAGTAAGGGGTATATAAGACGCCCTGGTTACTCTATGTTCCACACTACTTGATAAAGGACCTACCCGTCCGAAACGCGTAGGAGGCTGCTTGTTACCCCCCCTGGGGTGATATTTTTTTATCAGTCATGTTCTGAAATAAATGGATTTTTATCTTCTCACCACCTGACTCCCTGGCAGTGCGCTGTTTGCTCTTTTTTCTACTTGTATCTGGATTATCTCCATGGCTGGCACACCACAGTGGACCCCCAGAGACTGCAGAAGTGGGTAAGGATTATATATCTTTATGTCTGACCATTATAGTTGAGTACTTTAACTTGGACTGTGTAAGCTACCATGAGGCAAAATTATTACATTTGGTTATGAGTGACTCACAGGCCATTCTGTTTACCAAACCCACTCTGCTATATTGGGGTCCTTGAAGATTTATGCTTTATGGATTAAGTCTGTTGTAGTGGCTGTAAAGATACCCTTATGTGCCCTGAGTGGCAGTACAGAGTGTGAGTACGCCCTCAGGGGTTTTTTTATGTGCTATTTATTAAATGTGTTTTATATTACTACACCATCAGCCCCTTCTTTGTCTCCTTTCCCCCCCCCCCCCCCTCCTTCCCATTTTTCTACCCCACCAGCTCTAGCTTGGCTACCAGGCAGTTAATCATCTGAAGCTGCTGCAGGACATCATTGGTCAAATCTAAGACACACTCCCTCATCTCTTGCGTTTTCTGTTCTCTAGAGGATTGTGGCTTTTCCCTCTTAAGGTTGAGTGGTCCTTTGATTTTATATTTTATTGTCGTTACCTTTATATTGCATATTTTCCCTTTCTTGCATTTGCTTGTTATATTTTTTCACCACTGGGTGGTGCTGTGGCACTGTATTAAGGAACCGCCGGGCAGTTTATTTCTGTTTCCTGATCTCTAATGGCGCCCGTCACTATAATGTACCTCCCATCTTTGTCTCTAAACGTCCCGTCCGTTACTTGTGGGATTTTGTTGTGTACTAGAATAGCCACTCCCCTTTTCTTGATCGATGCTGAGGTTAGAAAGCTCAGTCTAAAATTTTTATCAAATTTTTTTTGGGTTGCTATCCCTGGAAAAATGCGTCTCCTGCAGGAATAAAATCTCTGCGCCTTTACGCCTATAATCTTTAAACGCCAGTTTCCTTTTTGTTGGACTGGTAAACCCCTTTACATTGTGTGATATTAATACTATTTCGTTACTCATCCGTGGTCCTGGGCGCTTCTATCCGTGCTGTTTTAAAGGTGACTTGGCTGCCTTCCGATTTGTTGGGATCCTGATGAAGCCGGCTTTTCATCTCCGCTGGCCCGGTGGTAGGTGGCTGGAAGGGGGATGGGAAAAACAGAGGGTAGGAAACAAAGGGGAACATAAACACAGAACAACACTTAACACATAACATCTGAGCTCGACGCCAGGTCATATCCCCCCCTGGCCTCAAGTCCATTGCCTCGGTGCTCTCCCCGCTCGTGGCGATCTTCTGAGTTGACGCCCCGAGGACTTCGCCGGAAATCAGAGAGACCCCTCTCTCCAAACCCAGCCTGCGGTCCATACGAACTGACAAGAAGGATCGCACCCCTCCTCTCCTGCCCCGCTCCTAACTACCTTGTATTCAAAACCTTCTCTTAACTTCTATGAACCTATAGTTAAACTTTTACTAACCTCTGAACTGCTTCTACAAGCCTTTTTGTCCTACGCCCTGACTAATTCCTCGAATGTCTACTATCTCTACTAAAAGGTGCCCCTGTCCTTATTTATATTACTTCCTCAACCTCCCCTTTCTATCTTCACCTGTCTCCCCCTATGATCTCTCTGCCACGTCTTGCACACCTTCACTTCATCAATCCTCTACCCCTCTTTTAGTCCCCCCGTCTTTCTACCTGTCCACCTTCTTCTGACTGTCTTCACTTCCTTTACCCCTTCTCTCAACGTTCTCCCCTGCTTCATATCCTCTACCTGCCCTTCCATAGATCCCTCTCTCTCTCCCATTACTACAGTACCTTCAACCTCCCATTACTACCTTCCACCTCCCTTTCCCTGTCTCCTAATCCCTCCCTGCTCCTCCTCTCCCTTCCAGCCCTTCCTCTCCCTACCTGCCCTACCTCTCTTGCTCCTGCACCGCCATTGTTGGCCTTGTGCCTCTCCCGCTCTGCCTCAACGCTCCCCTGCAACTCTCTCATGCCACTTCTCCTTCCGGTACTATTGCGTAACCACCTCCTGCCTCCGCATCCCTACTCGATCCCCTTTAGGATCCTACTTTACCCCTCCTTGGCCGCATTCCCTCATCTTCCTCCCTCCCCCCCTTCCATCTTAATGACGTTTGCCCCATCATCCAGCGCCGTCTCCACCTCTTTAGGCTGCTTCCGGCGTCCACTTCCGGTTTTCGTGCCACCTCCAAGATGGCGCCCGTCAACTTGACACTCGGCGATGACGTAGTTCCGCCCCGTCATCATCTTGGATTCCTCTGTGCAACCTGACAGACGTTTGCGCTCTTTTCCCCAGCTTCCCGTCAAGCTGCACCTGCGTTTCAGCATGGAGCCCTGAATACTAGGCAGTTGCCGCCATCTTCTTGCACCCTCGTGGCCTCCAATCCCAGGTAAAGTTATTTTTGCAGGTTTTTCCCTTTTATCTTCAGCCTGCAATTTCCAGGGGCCCCTTCTTTAGTAGAAAGCTTCGGCTCAGGGATGCCAGCGTTGTCATCTGGGTGCACCCCATCAGCAACACCAGGTAAACTTATATATTGCCATAACTTGTGGGTGCAAAAACTTATGAAACAAAACTTGTAACTTTTGCCTACTGAGGCTTATGTCCAGGTTTAATTTTTCCCTCCTTTGTCCTTAGCAGCTTTTGCACTGCTGGTCCACGTGGGGTCCAGGGGAGCCTCTTCTGGTCCCTCGGCTGTGATAGCTTCCCCTAGTCCTAATTTGTTGAGAAAGGCAGGCTCTTCCTCTAGTTCCCTCATGGTAAAGGACTGGCCATTCCGGATCACCATGAGGCCGAAAGGTGAGGTCCAGCGATACCTTATTGCCTTGTCCCTTAGTTGCTTTGTTATGGGAAGCAGATTCCTCCGCCTTGCTAGCATGGTTGGTGCCAGGTCTTGAAAAATCATAAGCCGGGTACCCTCAAATTCCACCGCTGGTAGGGGACGTGTTTTTTGTAAGACAGCCTCCCTGGATCTAAAGTGGTGCATCCGCACAATGATGTCCCTAGGCTGTTCCGTTTGCAGCGGCTTCGCCCACAGGGCTCTGTGGCATCTGTCTAGAGCCAAGTACTCTTTCGGTGTATCCGGGAGTATACTCTCTAGCCACCGCCTCATGAACTCCTCGCAGTCCTGCACTGACTCTGGTACCCCCCGGATCTGCAGATTGTTTCTACGGTCGCGGTTTTCTGCGTCCTCTTGTCTGTCTTTAATCTCGTTGATTTGACTCTGCAGGTCCGCTGTCTTTTTATCATTACTTTTTATAGACTTTATTGTCTGATCCACTTTAGTCTCTAATGCTCCGGTTCTCTCCCCAAGCCCTATAACTTCTCTTTTCAAATCTTTTATCTCTGCTTGCAGCATAGATTTCAAGTCCTTGTAAAGCTTATTAAAGTCACATTGCCTCACTGGCCTCTGTGCAGCGTTGTCCATTTCTTCTTCTTCTCCCTCCAGCTCTGTTTCAGAGTCTGTGTTTCAAATGGGTGCCATTTCTGCATCAGCACAGGCCGCCCGGGCTTTCCCAAAATACTCAGGCATCCCCCTCTTCCTTGGTGTTTTCACGCCTCTCTTTGACATCCTGAGACCTTTATGTATCTTTTATGATATTTGGCGACGAAATCCGTATATTTTTATAGGTTTTGAGTGCTTATATTGTCCAGCGGGGCTCAGAGCAGCTAGGTTATGCTATCATGCTCTTTGCTGTCGTAGCTCCGCCTCTCCAACTTGGATGATTTGAATCAAATGATAACAAATGATTTTGAGAGTCTGGTAAATAAAGTCTGCTTTTAGACATAATTTAACTAAAGTGGAAAGAGAAGCAATAAAGGAAATCATAGAAGATCAGAGGCTAGTAATTAAACTGGCTGAGGGAGGGGCTGTAGTCGTTATGGATAGAGAGAACTATCTGAAGGAATCATATTGATTACTTAACGATGAGACAACATATTTGAAACTAAGAAAGGACCCCTCCATAGAATATACAGCTGACTTAAAAGTTTAACTAGAGAAAGGGAAGGACGTTGGTATCCTTAACTCAGATACTCAGATACCCCTCTTCTACTTTCTACCGAAAGTTCATAAAAGCTTAGACAACCCCCCAGGAAGGCCAATAATATCGGGGATTGACTCATTAATGTCCAATTTGTCAGCGTACAGTATATTGACTAATTTCTGCAGGTGTATGTGAAGGGACTCAGATCGTATATTATTGACACTACAGCCATTATTAATATGCTAAGTTAATTAGAATGGAGAGAAGTATATATATTGGCAGTAGTGGATGTGTAAGGAATCCACTCCTGGCTTTCATTCTAGCCTTGCAGACCTCTGCAGTTACCAAGTCTTCCTCTGGCAATCAATGGCACATGTGCTGCCTCTCATTGCAGCTTTTGCCCTGTGCCCCATCATTGGAGGAATCCTCACACACCCTCCTCCTGTGATTGGATCTCCGCCCTTTATATGTTGGGCTTTGGTTCTGAATCAGAGCCGAGCATCATTTCCTTCCCTGGACGTTACGTGTTCTGCCACAAGCCCTAGGCTTGTCTCCTTGTATATTAACTTCTCTGTTTTTTGTTAGTAGTTCCTGAGTATCCTGAGGCCTGCTGCTATGCTTCTACGCAGAGGCCTGACTTCTAGAGTATCCTCAGGCCTGCTGCTACGCTTCTACGCAGAGGCCTGACTTCCTGAGTATCCTGAGGCCTGCTGCGTTTCTCCATGCACAGGCCTTTCCTTGGTCATCGGTGCTGAAGCGTTGGTTTTCCCCGACGCTGCCCTGCGGTGTACTTCGGCCAGCCTGCTGTCTCCCCCTGCTGAGACCGGTGTCATGAGCCGAGGCCGCTCCTTGCACAAAGGCCACTCCTGCACTCACGCTCTTAAGCTGAAGCGGGGAACTTCTGTCTAAATGTTGCCGAACTCCTGCTTGAATAACGACGATGCTGCCTTCTCCAATCCTGACCCTGCTACGTACGACAACGAACTGTGCATTCTGGATCAGTCTGCGTGGACTAAGGTCGGTGATTATGCAATCCCACCTCAGCCCCGCGGTCCGGTCCTGGTGTGTAGCGAGCACAACCGTGACATGATGTGACTTCATTATACTGTACACTTCAATCAAACACACACAAGGGTGTGACTCTGTGAGATCCACTCTTCTGAAAGATGCAAAGTAGGATGTATTACAGATTGATTTTTTGATTGAATGTATGAAATTCATACTAGATAAAAATTATTTCTGGTTTGAAAGTGACTTCTACCTGCAGAGATGTGGAACCGCCATGGGGCCCAGGTTTGCACCGAGCTATGCCAATCTCTTTGTCGGAGATTGGGAAGACTGTTACATTTGGTCTGAGGTTTGGCCTGGTGCAGATATGGTCCTCTGGCGGAGATATATTGATGACATTATCTTAGTGTGGGAAGGGGACCATGACAGTCTGGTTAAGTTTATAGAGGATTTGAATATCAATGATAGGAATCTGCAGTTCACATCTTCTATTAGTGTTAAGGAAGTAGACTATTTAGATCTGACCGTCTATGGATAAGATGATCAACTAAAGGCCAGATCCATCTTTAAGGCAGTGGACACAAACAATTATATTCTTCGAACAAGTTGTCACCATCCTAAATGGATGGATAATGTGCCATACAGACAATTTCGCAGAATAAAGAGGGATTGTACTGATGAGGGAGTCTTCACTAGCCAAGTAGAAGTCCTAAAAATGAGATTTCTTGAGAAGAATTACAGTGAGGTACTCCTTAATGACTCCCTTGAGAAAACTAGAAAGGAAAGATCTAATTAAAGTAAAAGAAAATTCACAGTTTCCTGAAGAAGTAAGAAAATATTTTTAGTTATGTGTTTCTTACAGAATACAATAGAGAGGCACAGAAGATTAAAGGTATTATTAAAAAAAAATATTGGCATTTGCTTTTGAATAACACTCTATTGAACAGTGAAATCCCTTTAATACCGAATTTGATTTTTAGGAAAACTAACAACCTGAAAAACAAGCTGGCTCATAGTGTAATAAGAAAAATGAAGAAGACAGATAAAAATGAGGATAGAAATTTTTCTAATAATGCGGTTAGTTTCTTAAAGAATGCTAACGTTTTTTTTTGGTTGTACATCCTATACAGCTTGTAAGTTTAAATCTAAAGAAAGATGATTTTTTTAATGTCAAAATTGAGACAAGAGACTTTCAAAATAGATAGATTTATATGCTGCAGGTCAGAATATGTAATATACATTTTGGAATAACCTTGCGGGCTCCACATGTTGGTAAAACCACTAGACCTATTAGGACCCGCATATTAGAACATCTGAGTGCCATTCGCAGAGGGATTTTAACTCCCAGTGTGTCACAACTCTGATCCCACGGGTTTGACTCTTTTGGGAATAAAGTTGGTGCAACAGCATTGGAGAGGCAGAGACAGGGGATTTGATTAAAATAAAGGAGAGATGTTTTGGATCCATCAACTCAAAACACTCATTCCACATGGTTTGAATGTAGAATTCGAGATAATATAATTTTTATAATAAATATTAGTTGTCACTTATTTATACATTTTATGGGTTTTTACATGAATTTAATTGGTATATTTCTCAGTACCTCTGCTCATATACCTCTGCTGTTTTTTTTAACACCACCTCAGTACTCTGGTTTTAATATTGTGTTAACATGAATGTTTTTATATATGTTTTATTGATCCATTGTTCTCTTGTTAATTTCTCCCCCTTTTCCCCTCTTTATGCTGTTATTTATTTATTTATAAAATATTTTACCAGGAAGTAATACATTGAGAGTTACCTCTCGTTTTCAAGTATGTCCACAGAGTTAAGACAAATAATACATGTTTACAAATACAGTTACATAATGAGCAGGGTATACATTGTATAAAGACATTGCATGCACAGTTAAAGATAATTTGTATTATGGGTGTATGAAACAGTTACAGGCCACATTAAAATGTGTGACAGCCTTAGATTTGAAAGAACTTAGACTGGTGGTTGATGTAAGAGTCTCTGGTAGGTTTTTCCAGTTTTGGGTTGCACGGTAAGAGGAGGAGCGGCCGGAAACTTTGTTGAGCCTTGGGACCATGACAGTCCTTGGAGTCTGATCTCGGTGATAGGTTGCTGCATGTGGTAGGGGTGAGGAGCTTGTTTCAGGTAGCTGGTAGCTTGCCCATAAAGAATTTGAAGGCAGACAGAAAGGTGAACTTTGCGCCTAGACTCGAGTGATGACCAATGTAGTTCTTTGCATTCGCAGAGATGTGTGTTTATAGTTGCATTGGAGAACAAAACGACAATTGAGTTGTAGAGGGTATTAAGTTTGCTAAGTGGGTTGAGTGCCGAGCCATATACTATGTCTCCATAGTCATATTGGCATTAGCATCTGCTGTGTCGATAGTTTTTCTGACCAGAGACTTAGGGAGGATTTGTTCCTGTAAAGTACCCCTAGTTTGGCATAGGTCTTGGTTGTCAGGTATTAATGTGCATCCCGAATGTTAATTGAGTCAAACCATATGACCAGGTATTTAAAACTAGTAACAGGGTTAGGGTGGTGTTCGTGTTGTGTTGTAATCTGGAGCTCAGTTGCTGAAAGCTTTAAAAATTTAGTCTTGGTCCCAAACACATTGTTACAGTCTTGTCATGTTTAAAAACAGTTTGTTTTGGAAATCCAGTTTTTCGAGTCTCAAAAGTCAACTGAAGTATGTGTTGAGGTCAGAGAGGCTATGGCTGTGTGCATATAGGATTTTGTCATCAGCATACATGTGTATTGAGGCTTCCTGACACGCTGTGAAGATCATTGATGAACACTGAGAAGATTAGGGCCCCAGAACAGAGCCTTGCGGGACGCCACAGGGATAGCCAGACGGTTAGAGTTAGACCCAGAGATGGACACATGTTTGGGATCTACCTGATAGGTAGGACTGAGACCATTTTTAAAGCATGCTTCCCTATTCCGAGCTCTGGAGTTTGTTGAGTCAGATAGCATGATCCAACAGTATCAAAGCCTTTGCAAAATCTAGGAATACTCACCCAGTGAGTTGACCCCGTTCCATCCACACTGATTTCATTGCAAACTTTTTAGCAGGGTAGTTACGTGGAGTGTTTGGGGCGAAAGCCAGATTGGAATTGGCTAGGGAATAATGTCTTGTTATAGTAATTCGCTTTAATTGGAGTGGACACATTTCCCATGACTTTGGATAGGATTGGGAGAAGGGAGATTGGTCTGTAGTTTGAGACAGTGTTTTTGTCCCCACTGTTGAAGTTGGGACAACTCTGGCAGCTTTCCAGGTCTTAGGATAGGCCAAGCAGCAGACAGGATAGAGTGATTGGGTTGCGTTTTGCTAATAAGTTAGTAGGCACACCCCACAAAGTAATCATTGGAATGCATTTGCAATGTTGGTGGGGTTTGTGTCAGAGTAAATCGCCCTTAGTGATTTACTTGGCTGTTGATGGTTAGAAGTGTTGGAATATGTTGTTGATAACCTTCCAGAAGTTAGCTGGGTTTTGATGTGTTCTGGAGAGATTGTCAGATAGATATTGTGTCTTTTTGCATGCCTTGTTTGCCTTGTGCACATGTTCCGCAGGCATCTGTAGTGATTGAGATCCTTGGTAGTGCCAGTTATTTTGTGGCTTTTCCACAAGGCATCCCTGAACTGGTAGAGTGCTATAAGGTCAGTGTAACCCATGGAAGTGGGCACCCCGTACCCTTATTCTGCGGACGGAGCATGGGTATCACAGAGTTTTAAGAACTCGGATTGGAAAAGTCAAGCGCAGAATCAGGTCAGAATTAATTGATTCTGTACCAAGGCAGTTGGTAAGTCAAGCCAGAAACTGTTTTGTGTTAAAGTTTCTAAATGTTCTAGTGAGGAGAGAACATTAGGGCTTGAGTGGGGCGGTTTATTTTTCCTTACACAGTACACTATTGCATGGTCACTGAAAATGTCAGGAAGGATGCCAGAGGATTGGATTCTTGCTTGGATTTGAGAGAATCCAGTCAAGCAGAATGGTGTGTGCGATTTCAGGTTTGTTCGGTGGGTTGGAAATAGTTGCGATAGGTTAAGCGACTTGATTTGTGTGTGGATTTTTGTGGTTTTTAGGGTCAAGCCAATTGAAGTTGCAAATCCCCAGGAACTAGCAGCTCACTCTTCTCATTCAGAGAGGAAATGGAGCCAAGAAACTGGGTGATAATCACAGAGATTGTAGAGGGGCTTTAGGGGGGCGGTAGATATGCCAGCAATCAGGACGGGCTTAGAAAAGGGGAGGCAGATTCTGCCAACTAGGATTTCAAAGAGGTTGGTCTTGGGGGGCAATTTAACAGTGTAAATAGTAAGGTGTCTGCAATATAAAATAAACCCCCCCTCCTCCTCTCTTGACCTATCTCTCCTAAAATGGAGTATCCCTAATGGCAATATGTCATCGTGGTTTTTAGGGGTTAGCCATGTTTTCTCGGCAAGAACGATGGCTTTTTGGTTTATACATAAGGCACCATGCCCTTAGTTCATCCTGTTTGGGGCGGCAGACTCTGGATATTTATATGGGCGAGAGATAGTCCTTTTTTTGAATTTGAAGGGGTATTCTCAGGGTTGGGACAGAGTTGAAGTGGGAGGACCTGGGTTAGGTTTCAATATCACCTGCTAAAGAGAGTAATAGTATGAGTAGAAATTTGAGTAGTTGTTGTGCATTTGTTACTTTATGATGTTTGCCATTTGAGTGAGCAGTGGTTGGTGTGCTGGTTTTCAGGGTTCTCCACCAGCATTCAGTAGATAGTGCAAGGCTTTTGAGTATCCGGGGTGTATGGTGATGTTGGGGCGTGGGCCAGAGGGGGGAGTGTTGTATGGATAGAAGAAACATTTCAATGAGGCCATGAGAAGAACAAAGTGGAGGTGAAAAGCAGGTTCATTATGCCAGAGGTAGGTAATGCTGCATGGAGCTGTTGTGAGCCAAGTGTGTGTGCATAGACTAAACAGCAGGGATCATAGTGTTGTCAGAATAGCTCACCGTTTGTTGCCATGTGTAGAAGATTTTGCAGTAGATCCAGTCTCCAGTCCAACTATAGTCTAACTATATTCCTCACTTAAAAGCTCACTTTAAATGCCTCACTATCTAATGCCAATGCAGTGCCTACAAATGCAGGAGGGGTATTGGTTTTATACAGCTAAATCAGTCACATGACCCTCCCTCTCCCCAATAAATTGGGATATTTGAGATTGTATAGTTGTTATAGAGAGTGAGTCTGTTTCATCTGGATATTTTATCTGTTTATATTGATATATGAATTTTAGTGTACTTTACTAATATGGTTTGTTGTTTTTATCTTCATTTGTATAAGCTATGTCTTTTGTAGTGCA
>WSYH01011507.1:4620-20743 GCA_036426205.1 Ascaphus truei | reverse complement strand
AACACACACACACACACACACACACACACACACATACACACACACACACACACACACACACACACACACACACACTGTGGTAAGTGCTATTACCAGTTACTTTTTAAATCATTCATATACCATTTAAAGTTTGAGCCAACATATGATTTTTTCCTTCTGTGCCTGCACAAACCACAATATCAGTCCAAGACAACACCCTCTCTGCCATAATTTTCTGTTTGAGCAAGATTACCCCCCCCCCCTCTCCCACAGTTTACTTTTAATAAGACTTCATATACTTAGCTTTTTAAAAACATTAGTTTTAAGGGGAGGAGGGTGGATATTAAAACCAATGATTATTTAAAAGATTGCCTAATACTGGGGCAATATTTAACACCGCCCACCAGGAGATAAAGTGATGGCTAATTGACATTTTGGAGATGTTTAAATGGTTAACAGGGTATCAGCAGCCAAAAATTAGTCCAAGGATGGAATGGGGAAAACCACCACACCCTGCTCCCTGTATGCCTGCTGATGCTTTATCTGGGGGGTCAGTTAGTAGAATGATTGGACAGTCTAGATGATGGTGGAAGTGACAGTATCAATATGTCATGGTTGCCTCCTGCATTACTCCACAGAGCAGTGAGGTTCAGGCGCAGCGCTGGTAAGAACTTGAACAGCCTATAAGGCAAGCTAACATCTTAACAAAACAAATCACAAAACAGCGCACAACGCTCATGGTGAAGTAAGAATTAACAATTTTTCATTTTAAAAATAATTCAAGGTTCTACGTACATCAGGAAAGGTATAACAAGCATTTAACTGTGACAATGACAGTTGTTACCACTCAGGCATAAGAACACATGGGGAGGCTGCAGCGGATCACCCAATCTCAGGAATCTGTAGTCAGGTGGCGCCGTGCTCTCATCTGCTGCACTTTGTAAGCAGAGGGACCCTTGGTAACGTCCACGCCGTCAGATGGAATAAGTCCCGAGCTCTGTTAAGGAGTAGCTGATGTAGGGACAATCTCACCAGTCAGCGTCTGCTTCTAGCCCTTGCGCCAGCACACTGAACGCCGGCGAACGAAGATGACGTCACTGGATCGGCGTCAGCCAGGAGAGTGCCGAAATCAAGCTGACACTTGACCAAAATGGTGATAGAATACTGCGGGTACTATTAGATCAATAAAGGTACTCTCCCCCCTACTTATCATTAAGTACTAGGTCCCTTGCTAGTATTACTTTTTGCATGTAGCACTGCAATGCTTGTAGCTAACCTTAGTTTGTCCTGATATTTCCTTAGGACTATTGGACTCTTTGTTATTTGTCTAATGCTATTATTGCGTTTTGCATCTAACGCTGTAATGCTTGCAGCTAACCTTGGTTTGTCCTGTTATTTTCTGCAGTGTTATTTTCCTCTTGTCCTTGTTTGTTCCCTTAGTTACCATAGCCTTTTGCTTGTAGCTCTGCACACTTTGCAGACTTCATTTTGTTTTCCCAGTCTTATTTACTTTAGTGTACTGTAACAATAAGCTCTGTCAGTTTTTATGTATTTCGGTCTCCTATCTTTCGTGGGTTTCCATGTTACCTCTGAAGGTTCCACACATCCTGATACTGTAGGTTGACAAACCCAAGTTATCAGTCCCTCCTAGGTACACACTGATCTCACCTGAATATTGTTGGATAATCTAGCCAAAATCTTGCAAGACATAGAGGAAGAATTTTCTGAAACCTTGCCAGATATGCAGGGAGAATTGTCAGTGTCCAGAGTAGCTAGTAGGGTTAACTGCTAAAATGGATTGTTTTCAGGCTCAGGTAACACCTTTATCTGATAGAGGGGTGCCACAAACTGTTCCCACCTTACCCAGGTTTATTCCATGTGGGCGTCCTGGCACTTAAGCAGCCAATGGGGTACTATACAGTCGGCGTTACTTTCCCCATGCTATCCCTTTAACATCACTAAAATGGTATTTTGGGAATCCCCAGAAATATCAGATGATTTTGACCCAATGTTAGATTCATTTTTTAGGAAGGCCAATATCTTTCTTGACACCCAATCAAAGGTAGAGTTTTTTATATCCTATTTGGGAGGGGACGCAACTGCTTTGGAAATCCCATTAGTGAATTTAGACAGCCCACTGCTATACAATTTAGATAAGTTTAAAGATGAATTTGAGCAAATATTTGATAGACGAGCTATCGTCCAATCAGCGTATAACCAGCTGCTTGAGCTTCGGCAGGAAAAAAATACATTTTGGCATATCTTACCCAGTTCAATCGGCTACAATCTGCTTGGCTTGAAGATAAAAGGGCTTCCCTGTTTTATAGAAGTCTCAGAGATGAGATTAAATATATTTTGGCCAAGGTTGTTCTGAAACCTGCTATTTACTCAGGGTTAGTGGATTTAGTTCTTCAATTGGAACACCATTTAACAGAACGTAAGGGAGAAAAATGGAGGAAGGACTCCAGAACTATTTATGAAAGCCTATATTCAGTCTGACATAAAAACAATGTTGGTCCTATAAGGGAACCCATGCAAATAGGGGGAACCTGGGGATGCCTTTCTAAGGAGGAAAGGGAAAGAAGGTGAAAGCAAGATTGTTTAAAGCTATGGCATTTTGTGCAGGAATGTCCCAGGAAACCCAAGAACTTGTACTAGAGCGTTAACTCGGCCGTAGAAGGAGTCAACCTGCCGAGTGTTAAGAAACCAAAAACTCAACTTTGTTCAGCTAACACACTACAGGCGGCCGTGGCACACTTGAACCTTTCAACTGTTATACAGTATGAAGATCATGACCCCATTGATATTTTAGTCCTCATCGACTTTGGAGTGACCAGGAACATATTTGCTAAAATATTGGGGATACCAAGGCTTCACAAAGAACAGGAAGAAATGGTCGGAACAATTTATGGGTCAATCCTTACTTCAGGTCCTCTGAAGTGGCATGTATGTATGTCTTTATGTATGTAGCGCCATTAATGTACATAACGCTTCACAGCAGTAATATACGTGACAATCATATAAATAACAAATAATAAAAATAACACATAAAGGGGAGAAGTGCTTCAGACATAAAAGTTACATTTAGGAAAAGGAGTCCCTGCTCCGAAGAGCTTACAATCTAATTTGTTGGTAGGAAGAACGTACAGAGACAGTAGGAGGGCGTTCTGGTAAGTTTGTCTGCAGGGGGCCAAGGTTAATGTATGAGGTTTTCATTATCAGCCATGGAGCTACTCATATGCTTCCTTAAGCAGGTGTCTTTTGAGGTGGGTCTAAAATGTGGATAGAGAGGGTGCTAGTTGGATATTGAGTGGAAAGGCATTCCTGAGGTGTAGGGCAAACTTCTCAATTGAAAATTACCTGCAGTAATGGAAATTCGTAAATCCTACAGTTTGATCTCATTGATGCTCCCCACTTCCTCGTCATCCTAGGAATGCCCTGGTTGATGGGACATAATCCAACCATTGACTGGGAACCAAGTTCCGTGAAGGTGTCTTCAACGTTTTGCTAAAATCAGTGTTTTGCGGAAGCAACTGAGAAACAAATTATGAAAGA
Source organism: Ascaphus truei (assembly GCA_036426205.1). Taxonomy (NCBI): domain Eukaryota; kingdom Metazoa; phylum Chordata; class Amphibia; order Anura; family Ascaphidae; genus Ascaphus; species Ascaphus truei. The sequence continues at coordinate 17,209 of WSYH01011507.1, read as the reverse complement.
CCTATTAATTGCAAGGGCAAGATGAATTACATTTATGACATGGGATCATCCCTTAACAAAGGAAAGGGTTCTTTACTGTTAAAATGTGGAATTCATTATCCATGAAGACTGTGGTGGCAAATACAATAGATATCTTTAAAAAAAAAAAAAGCTTGGACATCTTTTTAGAAAGGAAATTTAGGGTTATACCAAATAAGTAAGCTTGGGAAAGTTGTTGATCCACGAGAAATCCATTATTTGGGAGGAATGTAATTTTCCCCTTATGAGACATCATTGTTTTTTTGTTTTGTTTTTTGTTTGCCTTCCTCTGGATCAATATACTGTAAGTACAAATATAGGATAAGTATCTATCATCTAAATTTAACATATGTTGAACTTGATGGACATACAGTATGTCTTTTTTTAACCTCTTACTATGTAACAAACCCAACCACAAGTGTCCTGAGAGATATCCACTATTCTATCACATTCTCTAAATTTGACACCAGATGCTCTAGGGGCCTTTTCTTCAAAACTCTGCATACACAAAGTAACATGTTTTCGAAACGTCTTGCTGCTACAGATGCTGACTGTATGTTTTACCCTCTAAAAGTATTATTACTACTTTGAGTGAAACACACACAATGGCCAGTAACTCAGGTAGTCATTGCCTCTATGATCACTACTCCACATCAGTATTGAGGTGTATTTTACAGATGTACAGTAGTATTAAGACTTACTGTTTAGGGTGTCGCTCAAAACCAAGTGTAAATCCTCAGCATTTACTTCCAACTTACAACCCTGCAGCCACTACTGCATTGCAACTGCAAAAATAGACTGTATTTATTCAATAAAAGTTATCATTCGGATGGCTCCAGCCTACAGCCATGTGATGCCGTAAAAGTCCATTGATTGTGTCTTTCACGACCTTGAATTGTGCGCCAGTGTATTGCAAGTGCTTCTTCAGTTCATCTAAAATTACTCTTTAAATTGTTGGGAATAGCCTTCTAACCGCATGGAGCACTCAAAGTTGACTTGTTTGGACCACTTGGCATATTGCTAAAAAGATACATGGTATTGGAAGATTATCTGGGCATATCGATTCAGTCATCCACCCCTATTTTCAAGATATCTTTTCAACGCTTCTGTTATTACCAAAAGAAGAATGTCACCTACTGAATTCCCATGGGTTATTTTGTGTCTTTGCTTCCATGGCTCCACAAGTGTCCTTTGGAAAGCAGGCACAGCTAACTGCTCCGGGATGCCACATTCCTTCAGGTCTGTCCCTGTATAACGGGGACGTGTAGCCACAATTCCTTCATTGCTGTCTGTGATGTTAGGTAACATCTGGCAACACCTAGAACCATCTGGCATGGAGACACAGGGGGTGGGGAGGTTACTACATATTTCTTGCTATTTCCTGCTGCTGTTGGCCTAGAATAGAATAGAGACCCATGATATATCTTACCAATCTTGCCATGACGTTTGGTCCATCCTCTCCAAAATCAGGTTAATTTTCTCTTCCATTGTGCCTTATCTGTCATGCCTCTGCTTCGGATGTGGGGGCAATTAAAGGCAGTTCTGATCACAAGTGTAAATGCATCTTCTACAGGGAGATAATAATTGAACATTACTAATCCACTTCACATTTACAAGCTGCATATGAATAAACCACCATGTTCAGATTGGTTGGAGCTCTGGGTGAAGTGAGCAGGGTCCAAGTTTGGCTGAGCTGGGTCCTGGGTGAGGTGTGTTGGGCTGAGCAGGGTCTGTGGCAAAGTGAGCAGGATTTGAATTAGGCTGAGCTGGATCCAGTGCGAGGTGAGCTGGGTACGAGTTAAACTGAGCTGGGTCTAAGGCAAGGTGAGCAGTGTACGAGGTGAGGTGAGCAGAGACTGGAGCTGGGAACGATGGGGATTGGGGTACAAGTACCTGGCGCAGAAGCAGGTTTCCTGGGTACCTGAATGGCAAGTGTTTGGTCATCTTCTTTCTCCAGATCAGTCCAATATTCTTTACCTTTGGAGTTTTGGGTGCTGCTTTGTTTTCTTTCCCCACTTTATCCCTTTTTTTGTTTTTGGGTGTCTCAGGTAGAGTTGGGTCAGCAAGCATCCTTTGCTTTCTTAGGTTCTTTTCTGACACAGAAGCAGTAAGCAGATTCTTGCATCTTTATAAACTGGATCAATCCATCTTTCAATCACAAGATATCTGAAAGCAGAAGAGAAAGTTCTGGTCAAGATCAGTGAGTGTGGCAATACAATTTCTTTGAGAATTGATGTACAGTACCGCTGACATCACAGGGGCGGCAATTAGCACAAGGTGTTCAGGTTGGATAGGATTAAGTTGGTTGTTTACTGTTGCAAGGTGTCAAAAGTAGGTGTAAACCTGTATCTGCAATTTTCTCTGTATAATACAGCACAACGAAGAATCAATACACATTAAATACACATTCATTAGTGGTTCAGTAATTCTGAATAGCAGCCATGACCAAAATAATTAACAAACAAACTAGCATTGGAATTATGCAGATGTGCAAGAAGGGATTCAGAACATAGTACTGTACATTCAACAGTGGCCATGGGAGGTGGACAGCTATGTGACACTATACTGTGGTTAGTATCATGTCCAAGGAAAAACAAAGATTTGTAAAATGGTCTGCAGGGTCAGACCGGAATAAGTACAGTACTGTATATACTTCTGCCTCTAATGTTTTTTTTTCACAGAGCCACATAGTATGCCTATGTATCTGCATTGTTTTAATCTTTTCCATCTGTCTAATTTTGTCTTTCACAGTGAAATGATTTGGCTGGTGTAATGAGATCTGTGAGAGAAAAAGTCTTTCAGCGCAAAACTTATTTCAAGTGCGTGATCATTTGTGACTTGAAGTGATAAGATATGCAAAACGGTCAAATAAAATGCGGAGTAGAGAACAAAACAGGAGTGCAAACCTCGTGATATATGTACAAAGAGAAAACACACACAAAATAGTGCAACACAGTAGGACAAGAAATCATGGAGGATCAATTAACCAGCGTCAAATGAAAAATACTCGGGAAACCGACTAATGAAAAAACATATTGTAGTTTATTCGACCATACAACAGTTTAAAAACACATGGACAAGACATTGTGCAAAAAGGAAAAGAACCTGGAGCTGAATTCTACTATCAATAGCTACAGATTTTAAAATGCATTAATTGGTATGTGTGAGCTAGATTCTACTATCTATAGCTACATATTTTAAAATGTATTATTTGGTATGTCTCCTTCAATCAATTTGCAAGATCCTAAAATGTAATTAACAATTTGGTTTGTCTGAGTTGATTAGGTAGACCCCTCCCTTAATTGTTAGTCAATGTGACTGTGTTTTAGAACACTTAAGGCAGGATACCTTGGCTGTGAGCCATATGGATGTGTGTAACATCAAAGTGTAACATTTAAGTGTGTGGAGTTAATCTTGGAGTTAAAATTGGAGGTGAAGATTGGAGGAAGATCTGGACTCTGAACAACAACTTTACACCTGTGAGAACTTTGCTTTCTAAAAGCTGTGATTATTTGTACTCTTCCTATCCTCCAATAACTTGGAAGTCTCTCCTCCTGTATCTCACTATGCCCTCCTTATTGCATTATCTGTTTACTGTTTCCTCACTCCTTGGTGAATGTCCCTGTTCTCTCCAACTTCCCCACTGCACCATTATTTATACACCTCTCTCCCAACAACCCTCAATAAAAATCACCGCCACAAATCCTCTATTCACACCCTCTATCTACTCTTTCCTGCTGCTGGGGATCTCCCCTAAACCTGAAGCCAGACATACACACCTGATCTCACCCACAGATCCCTGCCATCTCTTCCCCTGTAAATGGTGTTAACCTTTTCATTTAACACTGACCAACCTTAAAACTTGCCCCACAAATCAAGCACACCCATCTACAGCACTTATTCCCTCACCTGCTGTCTCTGTAAGTTTTCCCTCAAACCTCTTAGATTGTAAGCTCTTCGGGGCAGGGATTTCCTTTCCCATTGTCTGATTTTTGCTGCACTTATTGTATTATTTTAATTCCTTGTACTGTATTCGTTGTGAAGCGCTGAGTACACTTCTGGTGCTATATAAATAAAGACATAAATAAATACAACCTCCCTCATGCTTACTTTCTTACCTGTCATTTGCTTTTCGGCATGGAAGCACACTTTCAAAGACAGACGAACCCTCACGGAATACTTCAGCTGCACTAATGAGAGTACTTACACCACTACCAGCAGCATAACCAGAGACCGCCAGCAACGGAGATCCCAAAAAGCATAAACACAGGAGGTGCGCATATGCATTTGCCCTTCCTTCAGTGTGTGCCCAGGTTAGGTGCGCTCTATCAGAGGAGGTTTTCAATTTTCTAGTCTCATGAAGCTAACTACAGCATTTATTACTCATTGAGCTGCCACATCTCATTCTATCTAGAGCACAGGACCGTTTTTACTATTTTCTCCAATGTGGAATCAGTCTGACAGGCACTGGAGTAGTCGTCAGGGGATGTATGTGCAGGCTGGACATGATCCTCTTAGGCTTAAGCTTGGGTGATAAAGGGGGTACCAGTATCAGACCCAACAGTATTAGAAACCATCCAGGGCATCTAGCATTGAACTAACCCAGATGTTGGGAAATGCTTGTGTCACTGCATGCTTTTAAGCTATACTATTCACACCTGTAGCCCTCTCCCATAGCTTCCTTTAAAGCAGCAAAACATGTGAAAACTTATATACTTATAGCATAACTCCCTGGGTACCTGACATATGTTCCTTTTTCAGCACAGGCTAATTTTATTTATTTATTCCACCAACACTACAACCATACAAAACCTCCATTTCAGGCTATGGAGGGAAATTGCACCTCAAGGTCATTTCGCTTCTAAAGCAAGTACAAAATAAGGCAGTTTATCCCTGTTTATATGTGCGTTTTTTTTAAAATGTGAGTTGCAATACAGAATACCGTTTTTTCACGCAATTCATAACGTGAGTTCTGAACATGCAAAAATGTGCGATTTTGCAATGACAACTTCGGAGCTACTAGAATAGGCCCCTTAGACCAGTAGTAGTTTGTAGCTTAGTTGCAAATGTTGTTAAATGTAACATTTGAAATGTTGGTAAATGTATATTTTGAAATCTCTATCACTCATATTACTTATATCTTATATCTGTTATGACATTTGTATATGTAAAATAAGCATCTAAACTTAGATGTGTAAAGAAATCCAATCTAAAACTAATTCAGCAAATTCAACATGCTTTCCAAATTGTTATGTTTGCTAAAAATGGGCAAACAATGTGCATCATTTATAAAAGGAATGCATGTTTTTTGGATCCACTGATTATTACATCTTTAAAAATAAATGTGCATGTCAATGTGGAAATGTTTAATAAAGGAAAAATATAATAAAAACACTACCCAGTAGGAACTTCATATGATATACACTAGATTTGTCTCTGATGAGACTCATCAAATATTTATGCAGGATTCAACAGTACACCCAAGAAGCACACTGGGAGTATGACAGTGATTAAATGTTCAACATATAGATTGAGAGTTTGTAATGTACTGAGATTGATAACATGATGAATCCAAACAGTTTGTCTTCTATGTGGAACCAGCAGCTCCCATCAGGAGAAGAATAAAAACATGCACATAACATTTACTGCAGAATACATTGAATATGAGAGGTTTATTTACTGTACATCAAATAGTGTGGAAACTTTATGACTGGACAGAATAAATATAATTTTCTGTGGTTTTCTGCAATTCTCTGTCTACATTTGAAGCTCTTACACGTAATACTTTATTATGTGAATTGGGACTGAAAATACAACATTTAAATATCAGTATTGTGAATTCACAAACACGAAAGTTTTTTTTTGTATTCTTTAGTTAAAACTGTGTCTTATCAACGGTAGCAAAAATAAATAAATTATCTGATTATTTATAAAGACTACTATTTCATACCTTTAGTACTCTACCCTTTTTGTGACGTGCATTTATGTCCAGTATACCATATAAAATATAGGTAAATATGAATGGAAATGCTAAACTACCTTGATTTGATAGTACAGTTATATTCATAGTAACATTATCTTTTACATTAAAATGATTTATGTGTAGATATGAGCTGCTGGGATTATTATTAGGAAGCATGCCCAGCAACGTTTCACATTATAGAAATGTCTGGGATTTACAGTATTCAATAAAGAACAGATTATAAAAAATAAATACATCTGCACAGTTTCATTAATTTAAAATACATTTATGTTTAAACTCATTGGTTATATTACCCAGAACTGTTTTTTTGTTTCAGATGTCAACTTTTTAAATATTATAGTTTTCATCATGATGCACAGTAACGCTAAAATATTTAGGGGCTTATTCAAGAAAGTGAGTTGGAGCTAATTCAGCACTGCCACACGGAAAGCCCTATCAGCTTGATTAAACTGCAATAGCTCTGAATGGGGTGCTGTCGCACCTTATTGAATAATAAAGAGGTTTAGAGGCTTATTTACAGACCAGTATCCTTCCAGTGAAGGAAGTATACACAATCAGTGCATACTGATAGGTGTGAAAAAGCTTAAATTAACCAATTTTTGATTATTAAAGACTTATTATTTGACATTATTATTACATCATTGTTAATACAAAAATATTATTAAAACAAGCTGGCAAAGATAAGAATTGTAAAGTGAATATGCCATCACTTAAAAATGGCACATATAATTTACACAGTTACTCAATTTTCAAAGGATTTTGTCTATTCATTTTTTTTACTACAATCTACAACAAAAGCAAAGCATTATTTGTCTCTTTATTTCTTAACATACAATAATTAATCCTGAAGCTTCCTAACCACGCACCTTGCACTCAATCATTCAGTGCTTCTATGCATCTCCAATAGAGAGAAAAAATGGAGTAGCTCTTCTGAGCGCTGGACTATTTGCTCTTTCTCATGTTATCCTTCCCTTAAAACAAAGTTAAATTTTTTTTCCCTGATAGCATTAACTCACAAGCTCCTAAGCGGCTCTGATCAATCATTGTTAGATCATTATATCCAGACTTTTAGGATTCTATGACTATAAATTCAGTTTCACAATATTAGCATAATGTAGATGTTGTGCTTTTATTTAATAAAGGGACTAGATTACAAACAGGTAATTACAGATCATTAAGGTGCATGTCAATCATAGGGAAGCTCCAAGAATCTTTATTAAGCTATACGATCCAAAGACACCTAAGAGAATAGATTTATTTGAATTAATCAGGATTGCTTTATGTTTTGCTAGATTTTTTAGCAACTGTATTATTATTGTTACTATAATTTATTTAGTAACATCTTAACATATTCTGCACCACAGTACAATCTGTTTGAAAACAAAAACAATAAAATTGCAACATTACCACACGCTAGTACAGTGCTGCAGATTTGACACATTGCATATACAGTTGTACACAACTTTATTGCAACCCGTATTGCGTTCCTACAGGTGATAGCCCCACCCCCTTCTTGCGTGCAGCTGATTCAAAACAGAGGCCACTTTACCCACTGGTGAGATTTGTATGTCCTGCTGCAGTGCGCCACTGGTTGCAGTAACATTTGCTACATCTGTATTTTATAGTGAACCATATATGGATTTTGGAACATTTTTAACACTTACTGATTTAAATCCAAATTGTCTGATTAAGCAAAGTAGAAAGCAACATGAAGGCAAAAGTTTTTGCCTTATAGGAAACATTCAAGTGTATATGTTTCCACAGCTAGGTACATAAACTGATAAGCTTCTTAAAATATTGTATTTATTATAATGCTACTTCCCGAATCTGCTTTTCAGCTGCTCCTGCTAATATGTTAATTACCTTACCAATCCATTTGAAGATTACAGACAACATTTTTCTTCACTTCTACTTATCACGTATCTACTTTCAGTGTCTATCTTTCCTTCTGACTATGCTACTAAAGTACCTTTGAAGAAAAAACTTGTATGGTTTCAAAAACTCTGTGAACTATAATTTCATCTGTCAAGAATTCTCATGTTTTTCTCTAAAATAAATGAACCTACAACAAATATTTACAGTACTTCTTCAGGACCAATAGAGCTACTAGAACATTTAATTCTTCCTGTCTACCAATCATGTCATCTCCCCTTCCTTTCCCTACTCCAGCTGTGTCCTGCCGTATTTCTTATGCACAGCCTTGTTGTAAACCTGAATGGTCCCTTCTGAAAAACCACATTGAATGACCACACTTTTATAATTTATAGTGGAAACAATTGTGAAATATTCTACCTAGGCACTGGAATGTATTTCTGCTAGATCAGCGTTTCCCAAACTTTTTTTTTCTGTGGCCCGGTAATTTTTTGAACTTCTCCTTCGTGACCCACTAAAAATGTTATCGCCTATAGGTAAAATAAAACAGTTATGAATTTCCATACAGATTTCATATATTCTCCCAATTCCCTCTATTCTCTCTCCCCCTCCCCCATTCTCTCTCTGACCTGCACAGACGCACACAGTCACTGACCTACAGACACTCACACAGACAGACCAACACACACACAGCCAATGCTGGCCTGCACAGACACACACACAGCCACTGATACACACAGTGGCTGTGGCTGATACACACACACACACACACACACATACACACACACACGCACGCACGCACGCACGCACCATCGCACGCGCACACACACACACACACACAACAAAACCACAACACCACAACACCCCGACAGACAACACACACACACACACACACACACACACACACACACACACACACACACACACACACAACACAAGACATAAACACACACACACAAAGATACACACACTCTCTCCCCATAAACACACACACAGCCACTGATACACACACACAACACACACACACACACATAACACACACACACAAAGAGATACACACACTCTCTCCCCCATAAACACACACACAGCCACTGATACACACACACCACCCCAACCCAAACACACCACACACACCACACACACACACACACACACCACACACACACACACACACACACACACACACACACCACACACACACAACACACACACACCCCACACATCACACAGCACACACACACACACCACAACACCCCCCGCCCCACGACGACACACACAGACACACACACACAACACACACACACACAACACAACACCACACACACACACACACACACACATCACCACACACCACACACACACAGCACACACACAACACACACACGACACACACACCACACACACACAACACCGATCACACTGACACAAACACAACCACACACCACGCCCCACCACACACCACACACACACACACACACAACACTACACACACACACACACACACACACACACACACCACATCACACCACCACACACACACAACACACAGCACCACACCACACACACACACACACCACAAACACACACACACCACACACACACACTCTCGACCTATACACAAAAAAAACAAAACACACAACACAACACACCCATCTCACCCACTGATACACACACACACACACAGATATCCACATACACCCGATACAGTACCACACAGATACACATACACACACACTACACTGATCAAACACACCACATACACACACTCTATCTCCCCTACACACACACTCTCTCCACTCCACTACACATCACCCACCAACACACCCCCAGTACACACTACCACTACAGCACGCGCCCCTATACACACACCCACGTAACAAAAAGATACACACACTTCCAGCAGGCACACACACACACGCGACACCCACAACACAGCACCGACACACATCACCACACACACACACACACACACACACAGCCACACACACACCACACACACACACACACACACACACACACACACACACACTCCCCTATATACACACACACACACTCCCCTATATATACACACACAGCCACTGATACACACACACACACACTCACATGCACACATGCACACACGCGCACACACACACTGTATTACAGAGGCAGCGACGGATGTGAGTGACTGGAGAGGGGGGGGGTGGGAGAGAGAGGAAAGGACTGCGATCCGAGCAGGTGACTCCCCGCCTCCCCCTGCACCCTCTGCTCAACAGCAACCGCACAGCCACCACTGCACACCCCCGCGCCTATCTCCTGTGCCTATCTCCAGCACCCGCACCAAGGGGACCGAGGGGAAGGGAGCGCCAGGAATGGAGGCACAGGTGCGCCCCCACTACCATTTCCTACCTCCTATCACGCCGGGCATCGTGTCCTGTGGGGGGCAGAACGTGTCATGGGCGGCAACATCATGATGCGGGGCTGCAGTAGGAGCCCGAGTCAGCGAATCACCGTTGACACCCCAGCGATAGCAACCTGCACCACTTCAGCACTGTCCCGTACCTCACCTCGGGCTGCCGCAAGAAGGGAGGGGGGGACGCCGCGCGGCCAGCCTCGCTACGACCCGGCAATTTTGCTTCCGTGACCCGGTGCCGGGTCGCGGCCCACCATTTGGGAAACGCTGTGCTAGATAAAGAGATTAAGGGCCTCCTGCAGTAATGTCCGATAGAAAAAAATTGGCAAGATTTTAATTTGCCATTCTTTACAGCATTGCTATCACGATATGCAGAAAGCCCCGAATACCTGTGATAGCAACATTTGCAAACATGGTGAGTAGCCGGCGATGAGATGATTGGCCCTCTGAAAAGGGCTCACCTGGCGAGTTGATTCTGCTGCAGAGAGAGAGAGACGCCTCTCTCTGCGCAAATCTCGGCTGAAATATATATTTTTTACAATTTATTACTAGTGTAAATGAGGAGGATGTCTCCGGAGCAGAACCGCTTGTTTTCAGGTCCAGGGGTCCCCTGCTTCCTGAGATACCGGCCCCGTTATGGGGTGCCGGTATCTCCTATGCATGTAAATGTCCTGCGTCACATAACCAGGACATTTCAATGCATAGGAGATAATGGCAACCCATAACTTGGATGAAGGTGAGATGTTACATGTTCTCTCACCTAATGAGCGAGACTTCCTCACCACTCCAGATCCCATCACACCAATCTTTCATCACCTACCCAAAATTCACAAGACACTGGTTGCACCCCCGGGTAGACCCATCATCTCCAGTATAGGCTCCCTGGGTGAACACCTTTCACAATATATAGATCATTTTTTACAGCCACTTGTTCACTCATTACCTTCACATATTATTGACACCAAGCACGTATTATCACGTTTAGCACCTCTCACCTGGCACGCACACTACATCTGGGTAACCCTAGATGTGGCTTCCTTATACAACATCATAAATCACGACCATGGCCTAACTGCCACTGAATTCTTTTTGCACAATCACTCCACTCTCTCTCCAGCACATATAGCCTTTCTTTTGGATAGTATTAGATTTTCACTCACACATAACTACTTTCTGTTTGATCACCAGTTCTATCTCCAAACACGTGGGACAGCAATGGGGACGTCGTTTGCCCCCTCCTACGCCAATCTGTTCATGGGTTGGTGGGAGATGTCCCACGTGTTTGGAGATTCTAATCCATTCAGACATCATATGGCGTTTTACAAGCGCTACATTGATGATCTGATTTTAATCTGGAGTGGGGGAGAGGCAGAGCTTTTGAAGTTTTTTGAATACCTGGCAAATAATACACTCAATCTGAGATTTACTCACACTTACGACAAATACTATATACAATTTTTGGATCTGAATTTGTATGTAGATTTAGAGAATAAAATTGAATCAGATATTTTCAGAAAAGAAAATGCCAGGAATTCATTGCTTCATGCAAAAAGCTGTCACGCTCGCCCTCTGGTCAGGGGTATTCCGAAGGGGCAGTTCCTGCGGTTACGTAGGAACTGCTCCACTTTGGAGTCCTTTGTCCACAGGGCGAACGAGATGAGGGAGAGATTCCTGTCAAGGGGATATGATACTAAAGACTTGGATCTAGCATATCAGAATGCATTAGATACAGACAGAGAATTGCTCATCAACATGAATGTCAGCCGCAAAAAACAGGGCACACAAGTCGAGGACACCGAAACCCCCTTTTTTGTCACAAACTACAGTGAGCAAGCGAATTGTATTAAAGCAATAATACACAAACACTGGGCCACACTATCTTTGGACCCTTTGCTGCGCAAAATGGTCTGTGTAGGCCCAAAAGTAGTATTTCGCAAGGCAGCTACACTTGGCAATTTTTTGTCACCTAGTATGTTAAAACCAACCAACCGTAATAGAACGAAACTGTCCTTTTTTCCAAAATTAATTGGTGCATTCAAATGTGGACATTGCAAAATCTGTCCGAATATGCTCAAAACAAACAATTTTTATAACTGTGATGAAACACGCAGATTCCCTATCGGACCTTATATCATGCCAGACTAATTTTTGTGATTATATCTAATTAAATGCGGTATGCAAAACAATATGTGGGGGGGAACTGAGTAGAGCCTAAAATTTGCATCATGGAACACTCGACTTATTAAAAATCACGACATGACACAACCGGTAAAAATACCTTAAATGTTGGCGATGGGTTCATGTAGGAGAGTTTTTTCAATGTG
>WSYH01011506.1:0-20747 GCA_036426205.1 Ascaphus truei | reverse complement strand
AAGGGCGCTGAATAATGGAAACCGAACAGCTGGTTTAAACTCGTCGGCGGCATAGAGATGGTTAGCTGGCAGCTCACGTTGATTCACCATGGTACGGGGGTACTACACCAATGTGTGCGGGGCTTGAACCTCCACCCTACAGCGTTTCAAGAGCGATCTGCTCCTTCCTCAGGGGATATGAATAAAAAAGTCCAAAGTGTCCTTTAAATACTGACTTCACCCCTTTGGGTAAATAGTTCCACCTGTAGCTAATTGCACAGGTGCTGTGCTGTAATAAGTTGTTCTTAGTGTGTTTGCAATCAGACACTGCACAGTGAGAATGTCTTTGAACAAAAAAAGTAATTCTATTTTGTACAGCTGTTTACAAATGACAAACATTAAAACATAACACAATATACAATGAACATATACTACTAACAACATATATATTTAAACATGACCAATAAACAATGAACATATACTACTAACAAAATATATATTAATGTATATAAACAAAAAATAAATGAATAAAAATAAAATAAAATAAATAAATAAAATGCATAATTTTAAGGGTAGGACATAAAAAAAAAAAAAAAAAAATTATTTAATATAATATTGCGAATTATGATTAGTGTAAATGTATTAACCAGTGATAGTGTGCTTATTTATGTAGAGGGGAACCTACTGCTATAAGCGAATTTTAAACACTGATGTATAGAAATGTCACCTATGTGGATGTTTTTGGTACTAACCCACCAAAAAGGATTTCAAATCGAATTTACATTTAAGCCATGGGGACAGAGTACATAACTCATAAATTCAATAGGACTCTCTTCTCCCCAATAGGCTCAAGTGTGTACCTCCTCTCCAGTGTGGTACAATGCGCTCTATTCCTACGCAACCTCAAACCTTTTGGGTCTTTATTGTGCACCTGAAGAAAATGATTAGACACATTGGTGTGTGAATAACACAGTTTTAATATTGTATATAGTTCATACAAACGTCTTTTATTAGCTGCGTTGTCACACCCACATAACTGCAGACCACACGGACATTCAAGGTATATATAACAAAGGAACTACTACATGTAATATGTTGTTTAATTTATACTGTTTATGTGTTATTTGATATAAAATTTATTTTTTTGTACTGTATTTGCATGCGTGCATTTGTTACAGAGGAAGTATCCCCCAGAGTGTTGTGTCTCTTTGAACTGGCTGCAGCGATGACAGCTGGTGCCAGTCTCTGTCCTATATTAGGGCTTATGTGAACAGTTGAACCAGCGTTGCGGTTTCCCATTATTCAAGTGCCTGCTTGGCGCCCTGCAGGAGTCCTGCTGACAAGTTGCGTCCACGACGGATAGAGAGCCAATAGCATGGCAGCAGATAGACGAGCTCACGGTGGTCGCTGGCTGACATCGTGAATCAGCGCAGCTGAGTGTCCATCGCTCAGACGTGCTTCCTGAGCTGCAGGAGTCCCCGCTGATGAGCTGCACCACGAGCCGACGAGACGCCAGCTAAGCAGAGAGCAGCACACAGATGAGAGGGGATACTCTCTAAATATCCACTGCCTGCAAACCTATTCCATCTGGTGAGTAGATTGCTATCTCAACATTGTTGCTACGGAGCAGTTGAACCACCTATTCAGATTTTAATTGCTTAAATCTATATGTCCATGCAAATTGTGGATTATATTAAATATTAATTTGTTATTAATGATTTTATTGTCCTAAAAATACCATTCAGTATATCAGCTGTTATATGTTGTCTTATATTTGTTTGTTTAATGTTTCAACAGTATTACGCTATGTGTTGTGCTTCTCTTTGTTTTCAAGCCCACCGTGAGGATCAACAATCTTCACAACCAACAGGCTGGTTTTCGTATATCCTTATAGTGGTAAAATTTTATAGGCGCCCACGGAACTATTCCCTGTCCATACTGTTTTCCTGACCAGGGGGTCAGGCTTTGTGTTCTAGGCAGCCCCTTATGTATAGTTTTATTTAATATATAAAGGTAATAGTTACTACACCACACACATTGCGGTTAGCGCTACCTGTTTTGTGTTCATTTATATTATGACTTTATAAAGCATGCATCACACCCAGACCCAATTTTGGTCCCCAGGGACCTTTATCAATCTCACAATTTGAAATTGCGTACTTATTTTTTTTTATAGGATACATTACAGATGTAGTAAGGCTTAATGTCCCCCGAAACCGCAGATGAACAAGCAAAGATTCTGCAGCACTGGGGCAGTGTCTGCCGTGATCACACTGGGGGTTCTATGCTTGAGTGGGGACCCACCACCACTGTTAATATATCAGTGCCACGCGAGTGGCTGCAGCACCGAAGACGTTTTGCTACATCTGTATATATATTTTTAAAATAATTTAGAACTATTTACCATTTCTGCTATACAGGTATTTAGTTATACATGAACAAAGATTTAAATACTGTATGATTGCTTAATAGCAACGACGTTCTTTGGAATACACAACTGGTATGATTTACATGACAGCTATATATTGGAGACAATAAAGAGCTGCTCCAATATAATGATACTTTAAAACACAACATGTGTAATTGGATGATGTTAGTATCTACAATTATTCTTAACCAATGTGTACATCCTCATATGAGCTTTGCAAACTGAAACTGTCCACGATAAGCCTGGGCATTTTGTAGTTATGATAGCTGAGAAGATTTATATTTTGTTATGCAGTCCATATTTACAGTAGATATCTTCTGATTCTTCTTTGATTGTTTCTGTTATTTGAGGAATTCATGTTAAATATGTATTTCCTGTCACAGTTTGTGAGCCTGTCTTTTGCCCTCTAGATTCCAAACTGGGCCCAAGTTGGTGAGTGTTCGATAATTACTGTGAGTCATGATTTAGGACATGATGATCACATTACTATCACACTAATATGTGTATATCCTATCCCATCTAGTTATTTAATCATAATGAATCAACGAGGCGAAATGGTTGTCTGACATTTTCAGAAGTTTTGTAATGAAGCTAGATTTCAGGTTAATACAACCTATTTAATTGGCAGGTGACTTCAGGTTTACATGAATGTTACTAAAAATGAAGTGCATGGCATTAAACTCCTTTTCATACTTCCTGCATGAAAATACTACAATATAACATAACTATAATACAAAGTAAACTGCTAATCTTCAACAAAACCTTTCGAAATCAGATTTAGAAATGTATTTATTGATTTTTGTTGACCTTTGTATGAACTAAAAATATCCGAAAGACTTCTGATATATACACAGCAAATTTTTAAAAATGCTACATAAAAAACAATGGTGAATAATATTGGGATTCTTTATCGAAAATTTATCTCCGGAGCCAGCATTTGATAAAAATGTCTGATTGCATATTGGACCATTGAGAGTACAAAGTTAAGAACATTGGCAACATCTGTTTCAGACTTGAAAACGAAATGTATATACTGTAGTGCCGAAGAGTATTCTAAAACAAATCTGGGGACAATCACCAACAAGACACCAGGTAAATGCTGGGTACATGCTGGGTACATGCTCAACTTCAGGGACATTTCTGCAGACAACTAATAGCCCTCGGAGTAACACAGGCAGGGGTCCCTGGCAGTCCCATTGAAACTGAGACATAAGAAAAGACACTGAATTGTGTGCTCGGTTTCTTCAAAAATATTTTCACTGATGCGCTTTATATTTTATTCAAACTGAATGGGACTGCCAGGGACCCTGCTGTGTTAATCGATGGGCCCTTAGTCTCTGCAGAAATGTCTCTGAAAGTTGTGCAGCATGTACCCAGCAATGTACCTGGGTCTTGTTGGTGATAGCCCCAGATTTTCCAAGGCAAGTTTTAGAATACTCGTCGGTGCACCTGTATGAATGGCACATTTTTGTAACAATAATAAAAATACATTTACATACTAATCAGTACACATTGTTAATACAGTGCTCTATATTACTTTGTGGATACATAATGAACAGTAAGCAACCTAGGTGTTTCTTTTTTTTTTGCACATTGCACTTCTATACAGGAACAGTGTGTATCATATGAAACCTATGGAAAAAAACAGAATTTTAGCAAAAAAGGAACACACTATTACATTTAACGAAATGTATATAGTGTGTGTTCTAGATTATGTAGCGAAGGAGCATCCTTTTTCTGATTTTGTGTAGAGAATCGCTCAAAAATATTTAGCTTATATGTTTTGTCAAAAAAAGTTATAGAAATGCATCATATCCTGTTTTAACTCTGACCTCTCCCAGGCTAAACAAAACTACTTTTCTTCACAAATCAACACTAACAAGTATAACCCACACAACCTTATTTGTTTTGAATCTTACATCAGACCACCGTTTTGTACCTGTTTTCTTCATCCATTTCAAGACAGGACTTTGCTGACATATGTCAAGGCAAAGGTAGATTCCATTCATCAATGGATTCCCTCTGAAACCTGATCAATTAACACCTGATCTTCCTAACTCTACTACTGCTTCCTTGATACTTTATCCTCTGCAAAGAGGAGGAGTGTTTCTGATTTTCCTCTCTGTCAACCACTTGCCCTCTTGACACCCATTTCCTTCCATCTCTTCAACCTTTTGTCCCACTCTAATCACAATACATACACATATTTTCAGCTTTGTCCCTCAGCTCTGGGCCCTTTATCCTCTTCAAGCATACAAGAGTTATATGTTTACTCAAAAAAGCAAGTTTACCCTACCAGTCTCTATATTGTCTTGTCTCCCTCATGCCTTTGCCTCTAAATTCCTGAACTCTTTGTATTCTCTTGCTAGCTCCATTTGTAACCTCTGATTCTCTCCTAGATCTCTACAATCTGGCTTCTCCACACTGTTCACTCACCGAAACGGCCCCCTACCAAAAATAACAATGACCACCATGCTGCCAAAGACTGAGGTGCATTATATTCTGCTTACAGTATATTAGACCTCTCTGCAGCCTTTGATACTATGGACACCACTCTTCTCCTTCACATTCTGCATACTCTTGGTATCAGTAACAGAGCTCTATCTTGATTTTCTCTTATCTCTCCATCATATTCAGTGTCTCATCTTATACTACACTTCAATTCCTCTGTAAATCTCTCTGTGTGCATAACTCTGTCTTGGGTAACTTCTTGTTCAAATTACCACATCTCTGTAGGTGACCTTATCACATCTCTTGGCTTCAAATATCACTCTAGCTGATTAAACAAATTTACCTTTCAGCCCTGACCTTACATCTGTTGTATAGAACAAAGTCTCTGAATGTCTCTCTGTTATATTATCAGATGGTCCTCCACTGACTCAAATTGAATATGTCAAAGTGAGCTGCTCCTCATCTTCCTACCACGTCTGGTCCACTGCCCCCTCTCGTACATCCTACTGCCCCCTTCTCTAATACTGTTGGCAGGAACTATCATACACACAGTATCATAAGCACGATGTTATCCATTTGACTCTTCCCACACAACCTAAAAAAACGTAGATTTTTTCTCCATAACATTGCCAAGATACACTCTTTCCGCTGTCACTCTTACATGCTAAAACTCAAAAAGAGTCCCTCATTCTTTCATGTTTGACTATTTAACATTCTACTATCTGGCCTTTATGCTCTCACTATCTCCCCTAGGATCACTTAATTTCTCTTAAGTCTGTCTCAGCATCTCTCTCCTTCTATTAAATCCCATATTACTTTCAAAATGATCCTCCTCACTTTTAAGGCTATACATCCTCGGCCCTCATTATATCTCAGCCCTAGATTCTCACTATACACCTGCTCGACTCTTGCGTTCTGCTCAAGGATTGTCTTCCGTCTACCACGTTCTTATCTAAAGCCCTCCCTACAGTACCTAAAACCTTATCAGTCACCTGCCCCACCCCTGGAATGACCTTCCCTTAATATCTTCCTAGCACCATCCCTATACAATTTATGGCCCAATACAAGTTGAGAAAATTTCAATAAGATTCCACTAAGTTAAATAGAAGCCATTCAACATAATTTAGTAAAATAAATAAAAAAATAATTTTAATGGAACCATTTGAAATACAAATGAAGGAGATTTAGTTGATATTAATATAACATCTCATGAGTTCTGTAACATTTAAAAATAACTTTAATAAGAAATCAATGTAAAATAAATAGAATAAGATTTAAATATTATTAAAAATCCAAAGTCTCAGGCTGAAAACTATGATCAAATATCCCATGTTAACAATCTGTAGAATGCAATTGGGGTCCTCACTCACACTTCCTTACTTCCCTCTAAGGTTACCTGAACATCTCACGGGCTGGCACTCCAGGGCGATGTTAAGGAGAAAAAAATCAGGTTTTGTGTTTTTCTAGGGCTCACTTCATCACTGGGCTCTTTAGTAGTGAAAATGATCAAGATAGGCAGTGGAGTGTAAAGAACAGTGGTTATGATCCTGGGACTTCGTCTTAAGAGTCTGACAAAACTGCAAGATTGCCCCAAGAACCACCACTATTGCTTCGACGGGGTTTCCCAGTATAGGAGATATGATCACTAGCGCAGACCCTATAGATAAGTATGGTACATCCAAGACATGGTTAGTAAAGAAACCAGGGTACTACCATGTCATGGCTGTACAAAATGTGTCAATTTAGTGCAACAAGGACACACGTACAATCACCCACATCAGGTACCCTTATCAAGATCCGACAGGTCCTAAATTGAGAATCAAAATTTGTTGTGTACTTTATCAGGTGCCCTGGTGTCGCTCTTCTATATCGGGAAGACTGGTCAATGCTTAAAGAACGGATTGCCATGCACCGCACTACAATTAGGAAGGCATTGCTGAATTACTGCAGGTGATTTGGATCGCAAGTGTCTACTGTCGCTAGGCATTTTAAAGAACAGAGACATCCCTTGCCACATTGAGCGCATTCACATTTTTACAAGTCACTGCTCTGATACGTGGGTTAGAGACGAGGGGCGGGCAAGCTCTGCGTGCAACATTATTTTGAACTGAGAACTTTGGCTCCAGCAGGCTTAACGAACATCTGAAGCTGGGTTGTTTTTTTTGTAGTGTTTCCTATGTTCTTTGTATCAACAAGTTGTTTTGTATTTTACTTTTATTAATTATTTGTATTTTTGTACATGGCTCCCCTTCCTGTGCACACTTCACTTCCCCTATTTCTATTCACCTTATATATTTCATTCAGTGTTTTTTTATTTTATTCTTTTTGGTGGCCACCCTGTACTGTACCCATGGTTTAACGGTAGGCTTAATATAGCTATGAGTGTAGTAGTGAACATTGCGCATGCGTCATAGTAGCAGGTAGTATTGTGATGCCTTGGTTGGTGTTCATGGTTAGATACATGACCTCCCCCTGTCGTTTCCTGACTGCGCTAAGATGCCAAACTTTGTGCGCATGGCGCGAGGCTCATCCAGCATCATAGGGCTGGTGTCTTGTTAAAGTGTCCTGGACTGACGCTCTATCTATTAGTGAGTACTCGCCGTGTGGGCGGGCCTAGCATCTATTGGTGTGTTGTATCACTATGTCCCTCCCCCTGGCTTTCCTATGGTACCGCAGGGACGCCTCGTCTTTTGTGACATGCACGGCGGGCAATGCAGTCATTAGTAAGAGGATAGTATGGCAACAACTAGCGCTTGCAGTCGTGCTTCTTCTCCTGTTTTTCTATGGTACCGTGGAGATGCTAAATGTGCGCGCATGTGGCAGTGGATGATCCATGTCATATTATGTGGCCTGTGGGTTGCGTGTGATGTCAAAGCTGAGCTGAGCTGTCACTGGTTCCTCGCCCTCTCCCCAAGAGTGCGAGGCAGGATGGGCTGCTGGAGCAGGAGGGGGAACGCCTCTCACCAAACAGTTATTAAATCAGTTCTGTTCCTTTTTTCTAAAACTGCAAAGTTCCTTATTTTTGTGTGTTGGAAGTGGATAAGCCAGTCCAACCCCAGTCAGGGAAAAACTTAGTTAAGTTATGCTCAGGCGAGCAGGGTTTGTGTTTGCTATGTATTATGTTGTATTCCGTGTGAGTGGCAGTCTCAGTGCCTGGGACTGATAAACCAGGCAGTAGCTGTTTAAACAAAAAAGCACGTTATGCATCGTCATTCAACCTACCCTAAAAGACCGTGTTACAACAGTCCCGGACAGACGGCGGAGCAAGCGTTGTTCACATTGGTGAGGAGAATGCGGGCAAAACACTAAAGGGTCTGCGGTGTTAAAGAACTTTAAAAAAAAAAAAAAATAATTCCCAACCAAGATGGAAGACGTGGTGAGTGCGTGGTACGCAATGTCGTGCCCAGAAAGAGATGAATGAAACACAGCAACAGACGAATGCAGCCTGCAAAGCGCGAATGATGAAACCCAGCAACAGCATTTAATAGTCCAGCAAGAGACTAATGCAAACCAGCAACAGACGAATGCAAAGACCTGCAAAAGCGAATGCAACCAGCAAAGGTGTTAATAGCCCAGCAGAGACATAATGCAAACCAGCAAACCAGCAGAGACAAACTGCTTGCTGAGAGAGGAACAACAACGGTTCCCCAGGGCTTACAGCAGGAACTCGAGGTCCTGAGAGAGGCTTCATTAAGACTCAACTGGCAGAGGCAGGCCCCAGTCTCCGAAAATGACCAGGCAAGCCACTACTTAGAAGAAGATGGGGCCCTCGGACTGATGCTGCTGAAACCTATCTTCTCACTTTTGAACGCACGGCACATGATGTTGTTAATAGGGACTCTGACTTTCCCCATTTCTAAAACAATGTGGTCCTCCTCTCAGAATAGCAGCCCAGAGTTCAATAGGGACCATAAACCTAAAGACGTAACGAAGAAAACAAATCCTTTCCCTTTTCAGAAATGGAGGGTTGACGAGGGCCCAAATAAAAGGGGAAAGAGGAAAGAGTGCTGAAAATCTCATTCCCATGGCCACCTTGGTAGGGAATAACCCAAATCAGACTGTTGAACAGGCCGCTCTTACCACCCCAGAACAGGATAAAACTTCGCTGAACCTAGAGGTCAGTCTGGAAGTTTTAAAAAGGGCCACAGTGGAAGGACCCCCAACATTTAGCGGAGCAAGGGGGAATATACAGGACCAGAATAGTTATCGGGCAACAGATAGGTCACTTGCATATCCTACTTCAGGTAGAGAAGGACCTAGTATATCGGGTTGATAAAAGGAAAATTCAAATTATAAAAAAACAATTTGTTGGTACCACGGACATTCCGTAATGTAGTATACAACCTGCACTTAATCATCCAGTGGGGGGAAACCTAGGTGGGAGTGGAAAAGACAAAAGAAAAGGTTCTCCGAAGCTTCTTAGGCCGGAGGGTTCTGGCAGAAATTACAATATATGCTCCTCCTGCCAGAATGTCAGATCACCGCCCCGTTAAAAGGCACCGTAGCCCATTGGACACCTTCCAAATAGATGTACCATTTGACAGGTATTGCTATGAGCCTAGTAGGACCCCTAATAAGTCTGCTAGGGGAAATAAGCATATATTGGTAAGAGTAGAGTATGCCCCAGAGGACCGGAGGCAATTCCCCTACGTAAGCATCTCGCTAAAATCATAGCAAAAGAGTTAATAGTCCTGTTTCCCCGGGTAGTAATTCCTAAAGAGATCTTACAATGACCCGGGAACACCATGAATGTCCCAAGAACAAATAGAGTATGTAAAATCCTAAAAATCAGCGTCTAAGAACCTCAGTCTATCATCCACAAACACGATGGTTAGTGGGAACGGTTCACAAAACCTTTTTAAAGAGCATGTTACGCCGGGCGGTTTCGATAAGGATGGGAAAAACTGGATTGGTTGTTACCCATACCTGTTATTTGCCATTAGGGATGGTTCCCCATCATCACAGGATTATCCCTGTTTTGAACATATTGACAATGTCCGACACCCAGGGCTTATGAGATATAGCCAAAGAGATTGGGAAACGAGAGGGGGTTACCCCATACAGAAGTGATAAGGCATATTACCCACATGAAGGACCGCATAGCTGCAGTAACTACCTATAGTGAGGGAACACATGCGAAAAAGCTCAAAGAGGAACAGAGGAAACGTATAAATAAAGGTGCTCGGGTCAGAATCAGAATTTTTCCAGGAGATAGGGTTGCTAGTTCTGGTCCCACCATAGGAGAGTAAATTCCTGCTAAGTGGCAATGGTGCCCATATGAGGTCTGGAAAAGAAGGGAGAAGTAAATTACAAGGTGACGAAAGCCAGGTAGGAGGAAACCTGAGCAAATACCATGTAACCTACTTAAGCCCTGGAAAGATAGAGAGGTCTGTTACCATGTACCCCCAAGTCAGTCAGAGAAAGAATCGAGAAGAAACTGACCCAGGAGGTTAGCATAGCTGAAACAAACCCTTTCCCTTTCGTTCATCAGGAAACAGGAGGTCCAGAATTAGAGAGAAGAAACAAAAGAGTCTCTCCCACAGCCCAGGTAGGGTAGAACTAGCGTAATGAACATGACTAGTCTGCTGAACCAGGGGGCCGAGTTAACCTTAAAACCGTTCCCGAATCCCAGAGGTCAAAGAGGAGAGGCTCATAAGTTTAGAGGTTAAAAAATGCAAAACTAGGCGTAATTGAGGAATCCCAAGTGGGTTGGAAAAGCCCTTAGAATTTTAGTCCCAAAAGCCAGAGGTCCAACACGGTTTGCAATGACTAACGTAAACTAAAGCTTGTGGTGTCCAAAATTTGATACTATCCTATGCCCAGCGGTTATGAACTGGTAGAGGACTGGGCAAAGCCCGATATCTCACGACCATAGACCTAACAAAAGGGTACTGGCAGGTCAGGTTCCCCTCACAGAAAGGGCAAAATAAAAGACAGCCTTTCAACCCCAGACGCCTTTCTTTCAGTAGAGGGTGTCCCTTTGGCTTACAGTGGAGGCTTCCCGCCACATTCCAAAGACTGATGGATAAACTTTTTTTTAAAGCCACATGCTCGGTATGCTGCCGCCTTACCTGGATGATGTGGTAATCCATAGTGCAAGATTGGCCATCCCACCTTCAAAGGTCCAAGCTGTGGCTTGGACGCAGTCGGTCTGCTGGGACTAACTGCTATAGCCACTGCTAAATCGCACTATTAGGTTGGAGGGCCAACGTATATGGGTATATTCTATTGGCAGAGGTTTACTCAAACTCAAAAACACTCAAAAGTAGAGGCGATACCAAAATTGGCCAAGGCCAGTACAAAAAAACAAGTAAGGACCTTTGGGGATTTAATGTGGGGAGTTATAGAAGTTATTCCCATTTTGCAACTAAGGCAACCCCACAACCAACCTCAAAAAGCCAAGAGGGCCGATAATGGTAAAGTGTTCCCCCCGACCGAAAAGAACAGGCCTTTAGAGCCTGAAAGAAGCTCGTCTGTGACCAAACAGTGTGGTCACACCTGAATTCTCTAAAGAGTTATTAGTCCAAAACCGACGCAAAATCTGAGGGTAGGGCTGGGGGCTGTACTCTCCCAGGGGTCTCAAGGTGAGGAGCACCCCATCCTTTAGTAGGAAACTAACTCCCAGGAGAAAAATTAACTCCATAGTGGAGGAGAAAGAGGGTCTAACCAATAAAGTGGCGTAGAGACGCTCAAATACTATCTGTTGGGCGAGAAATCCGGTTGGTCACAGATCAGTGCAACCCCTCACTGGATGTGTCAAACAGAGAGAAGAATGCTAGGTGACCAGGTGGTTCCTAAGACTACAACCCCTAAATTTTCTGTGGAACACAGTAGGGCACAAAAAACATGGCCATGCTGACGGGTGTCAAGGATGCACTCCCCTAATATCCATGGTGCTCATCCATCGAGGTCTGAGCTGGGGGGGGAGGAGTGATGTGACAGAAAACAGGGTATGGTTAATAAATTCTCATATATAAGGGGCTCCAGGATACTGAACAGTTTCTATCTCTGTTTAGGCTGAAAGTGCACCCTCAGAATGCATGCAACCCATCCACAGTTTGGCAGTGCTGGAACTGAGGGATGAGGGGCATCCAGATACAGAGTTAGTCTGCACTGCCTGATTTCTGCAACATGTCTTGTGTTGAGAAATAAGGATTTAAGGCTGATTTCCTGGTATTACCTCTCCCCCTCCCTAAGACATGGAGCTAGGCAGGAAGGCTTGCTGGAAGCAGGAGGAGGGGAAACAGCCTCTCACCAAAACGGTTAAATCATTCTTGTTCCTTTTTTCTAAAACTGCAAAGTTCCTTATTTTGTTGTTGGAAAGCTGATAAGCGAGACCAACCCAAGTCAGGGAAAACTAGTAATGTTATTGCTCAGACGAGCTAGGGTTTTGTTTGACTTATGTTATTATTTGTATTCCGTGTGGCACAGTATCAGTGCTGGGACGGAACAAACAAGGCGTAGCCTGTGCTTAAAGGAAACAGCTGTTACGCCTCGGCATTTACCTACCCTAAAAGACCATGTTCTAACAGTTCCGGACAGACAGCGGAGCCCCGGAGTAACGCCGTTGGCACAATAGATATATATCTATATATACTAAGACTGAGTTAAGTTAATGGTGAGTAAAAAAAAACAAAAGTGACAAAAACCCTCCACAGGAACAGCAAATATGCAAAATAAAATATGTAATGCTCATCTGCATGTCTTAGGGGTCTGCAACCAGCCTGTCCCCATTTAATCACCCAGAAACAGCAATCCACGCAGAAAGGGATTCTGTGGAAAGACTGCAAATGAGACACCAGCTCGTCCACCTTTTTGCCTCAATAACCATTTTTAACATGGTTCCGCTATAGGCTTAAGCTTGAGGCATCGTCCAAAGCTTGTGAGCAAGCCAGGGTGTTAAGGTGCATACCAGAAAACCACCCACAGACAGCCGTTTCGACCTTGATGGGTCTCATCGTGTGGGGTGATTTTTACTGGGAATCAATAGAGTGCCGCAGTGGGATAGCTAAACCACTACTGAGTTAAGTTATGGTAGAGTAAAGAAAAGTGACAACAACCTCCACAGGAAAGCAAATATGCAAATAACTGTATGCTCATCTGCATGGGAGGCTTAGGCAGGTGCTGCACCCCGCCTTTCCCCTCTACATATATAGATATATAAAGTTTTTAGTTTTTTGATATTATATATAGAATATATATATAAATAAAAAATCACCTAAAATCTAAATAATGTAACAATCTAGTGAAGATAAAAACAAATTGTATAGCATTTTATAAAATATATAAAGAGAAGGCTGGGGAATCAGAAGAAAGCGCACGATCTATATCTATATAGACCATATGGTTTTATGAGGGTTTCAGTTTCCGGCGAAAATTCTGTTGTAACTCTCTCTTTCGAATGAGTTTCCTGATCCTATACTTGTGAGGAAATACCCTCTATAGTAATAAGTATATAATTTTGAAGAAGGAGCTCCGTTTTGCTGTACTTCTCTGCATTCTACATGGGGAAGGAGTGTGAGAAGGAGTCAAAGAAAAACCTTAAGTGCCTGATCGCAGGCAGGCAATTGCATATAGTGAATTATCTCACCCATGGCATTTCTCTGAAAGTTTTGAACATGCTTCACTTATTTTTCTTTTTTTCTGTTTTTTTCTTGTCTTTTTATTTTGAGGTGCGCTGAAAGTTTGTTCTGGAAGTGTTCTAAGATAAGAAATCTTAGAGGGGTCTGAAGTTTTGTACAGTATTGGAGTCCACAGGGCACTCAAAACGTACACGATTATAACTTGTCTTGCCAGTAGGTTGAGATGACGGAAACGATACAAGATGTTTTCATTTGTACCAATAACACTCCGGGGTTTGATCTTGACTTAAAATCACTTTATTTCTTCTTAACACCAAAAGGACAAAGCCTTGGCACATAAGGCATTTAAGGATAACCACAGAAGTTGTTTCTACCCACCCTCATGAGGTGTGTATTGATAAAAAATATTTGGTTAGCCAGCTTTTCTTTAAAATTCAATGGCTGTGTCTTAAAAAAGAATTTTGGTCTTTCAACCAATAGTGTCTACTTTTAAATCGGTTGGATCCGCTAGAAACATGCCCCCAATATTTATTAATAAGCCTTTCTTAATAATCGAGATAGAAATTAGAAATTCAGCGCTCGTGCTGAGCGATGGGGATTTTGCTGGGAAAGCAACTAATCCCCTTTGCAAGCAAAGATTGTGGAGGTGCTCCCAACTGAACTCCCTATAACAACAGGTAACCCACTCGGATACGTGATACCTTGTGTGAAAACAGAAAAAGAAGGCACCAACAATGCGGCAACCAGTGATTAGAGATATGGAAAACTATGCATATAAGCTAATGTAAAAACAAAAAATCAGTGATAAGGAAGCTCAATGAGGAGGATCCAACCCCACGCTGTCAGTAACAAACAGCCACACTGAAATGGTCGAAATGAATAATATAAAATAAACCACATGGAAGAACATAAATAAGATCTTATAGAAGGACTAGATTATTAAAAACCACTACATACAGATAAGATAAAAAGACCTACCATGCCTCAAAAAAACAAAAACAAAGATTCATGATGGATAATAAAAGGATGATGGTAGTAGCAAGGCTGGAAAAAAGGTCTGAGTATGAAAAAAGGGGGAGTGGGCAGAAACCTTACATCTGAAAGTGCCGAGAACGGGTCACGCTGGTACCTAAGGGGGTGGACCACGCCAACGCAGAGATGTTACCCACAGCACGGACTTCCATGCAAGTGCGCTCAGCCTTCAACAGCATACGCGCAGAGTCACCTGTCGCAACCTTATGCGTTTCGCACTCCCCTTTCAGACTCAGACCTTTGTTCAGCCTTGCTACTACCATCATCCTGTATATCACATCATGATTTTTGACACTTAGGTCTTTTATTGATCTGTTTAAATGTAGTGTTTTTAGATCTAGTCTTATAGACAGATTATTTATGTTTTCATGTGGTTATTTTATATTTTCATTTGGATTAAGTGGGCCTGTTTGTATACGAGGGGGGTTGGATCCCCTCAGTTGGATCTCCTATTCATGATTTTTACCTTCTTAATATCCTTTGCTTTTCATATTTCCTAGTAATAAAGGCTGTTTGAAAATCTGGTGTATTATTTTTATTTAGTTCAAGGGACAAACAAATCCTCTCTTTTGATCTCATTGGTTCTTTCATAGCCTGTCAATATCCTCAAAGATTGAATTCGGTCTCGAAACGTCTGACTTGAGTATCTCTGATTGTGCGCATTTGATAGATGTGAACCTTTCTCTTGATTACAGTGTCCTTTTTTATATGCTTCATTTGTCAAAATGGGATGTTGGCAATCCATACCCGGATGGTGACAACTCGATTTTAAGTACAGTATATAGTTGTTAGCGTCGACTCTACAGTATATAGTTACTGTCCTGATCCCAAATATTCTTCTTATGACACACACCTACAAAATCAAAAGTATTTTGTAATTAGCAGGACAAATGTAATATTGTAAACTACATCTACAATGTAACATCTTTGCCTATGTCAACGTTGAAGATTTGCACGATTTGATATTTCCGAGCACCTACTGCTTTCTATACGAAAAGATTAGGGATAACTGAAAGTTAAAACTAGTTACCGCATAAGCTAAAACAGTGGGTATTTTAATGGTTAGTTAAGGTAGGACATAAAAAAAAAAAAAAAAAAATTATTTAATATAATATTGCGAATTATGATTAGATAAAATGTATTAAACCAGTGATAGTGTGCTTATTTATGTAGGAGGAACCTACTGCTATAAGCGAATTTAACCTTATGTGGATGTATTTGGTACTAACCCACCAAAAAGGATTTCAAATCGAATTCTACATTTAAGCCCATTGAGGACAGAGTACATAACTCATAAATCCAATAGGACTCTCTTCTCCCCAATAGGCTCAATGTGTTACCTCCTCTCCAGTGTGGTACAATGCGCTCTATTCCTACGCACCTCAAACCTTTTGGGTCTTTATTGTGCACCTGAAGAAAATGATTAGACACATTGTGTGTGACTAAACCAGTTTTAATATTGTATATATGTTCATACAAACGTCTTTTTATAGCTCGCGTTGTCATACCCACATACTGCAGACCACACGGACATTCAAGTAAATATATAACAATATGTTGTTTAATTTTATACTGTTTATGTGTTTTATTTGTCCATCGCTGCAACTTCAGAGATAGTTCTATCCAACTCTAGTGGGGAGTACTTCCTCTCCACAAATTTTTGTTTTAAATCCTCGGCTTGAATTTTAAATGTATCTGGATGTGAGCTGTTTCTTTTCAGTCTAATGAACTGTCCCTTAGGGATGTTTTTGACCCATGTGGGGTTGTGGTGACTCTGTGCATGTAAATAATTATTTGATTGAACCGGTTTAAAATATGTGCTGGTGTGTATGTGATTATTAACTATAGTGATTTCTAAATCTAAAAATTCTATTTTATTAGTATTAGTGACAAACGTGAATTTTAAATTATTAGTGTCGTTATTCATATATAACTGAAACTGTGTTAACTGTGCTAAAGTGCCTGACCAGATAAAAATAATATCATCTATGTAGCGCCGCCACAGCACCAAGCTTGCACCATAGGGACAATTGGACCATATATGTTGTTTCTCCCAATATCCCATAAATATATTAGCATAACCAGTCTCTTACAATATAAAAATAAAAATAAAAATATTAACTCATCAGGCAATTTGTCATTTGTCACTCAATATAACCAAATGGCACCCAACATACGCAAAACTTTAAGAAAATACTGGCCAATATTGAAAAAGGATAAAGAACTAGAGGGAATTCTACCCGAATATCCACATATTATATTCACAAAAGCTCCTAATATAGGACAGAGACTGGCACCCAGCTGTCCATCGCTGCAGCCAGTTCAAAGAGACACAACACTCTGTGGGGGATACTTCCTCTGTAACAAATGCACGGCATGCAAATACAGTAACAAAAAAATAAATTTTATATCAAATAAAACACATAAACAGTATAAAATTAAACAACATAATTAATGAGTTAGTTCCTTTGTTATATATTACTTGAATGTCCGTTGTGGTCTGAGTATGTGGGTTATGACAACAGAGGCTATACAAAGACGTTTGTCATGACATATTATACAATATAAAACTGGTTTATTCACACACAAGGTGTTAATCATTTTCTTCAGGTGCACAATAAAGACCACAAATGTTTGAGGGTGCGTAGGAATAGAGCGCATGTGTAACACCTGGAGAGGAGGGGTAACACATTGAGCCTATTGGGGAGAGAGAGTCCTATTGGATTTATGAGTTATGTACCTCTGTCCAATGGTTAAATGTAGAATTTCGATTGATTGAAATCCTTTTGGTATTGGGTGTTAGTACAAATACATCCAATAAGGTGACATGTCATATACATAGTGTTTAAATTCGCTCTATAGCAGTAGGTTCCTCTACATAAATAACGCACACTATCACTCGGTTAATACATTTTTATCTAATCATAATTCGCAAATTATATTAAATAATTTTTTTTTTTTTTTTTATGTCCTACCTTAAAATTATGCATTTTTTATTTTTTTTTTTATTTTTATTCATTTTTTTTGTTTATATACATTAATATATATTGTTGTAGTAGTATTATGTTCATTGTTTATTGTGTCATGTTTAAATATATATGTTGTTAGTAGTATATGTTCATGTATATTGTGTTATGTTTAATGTTGTCATTATGTATAACAGCTGTACAAAATAGTAAGTAGCTTTTTTGTTCAAAAGACATTCTCACTGTGCAGTGTTCTGATTGCAAACACACTAAGACAACTTTATACAAGCACAGCCCATGTGCAATTAGCTACAGTGGGGAACTATTTACCCAAATGGTGAAGTAGTATTTAAAAGGAAATTTTGGACTTTTTTATTCTATACCCCTGAGGAAGAGAGCAGATCGCTCTTGAAACGCGATAAGGTGGAGGTTCAAGCCCGCACCACATTGGTGTAGTACCCCCCGTACATCGGTGAATCAACGTGAGCTGCCAGGAACCATCTTTATAGCCGCCGCGACGAGTTGAACCAGCTGTTGCGGTTCTCCATTATTCAAGCGCCCTGCTTGGCGCCCCTGCAGGAGTACCTGCTCGACAGTTGGTTCACGACAGCAGATAGAGACGCCAGCTAGCAGTGAGCAGCAGAAGACGAGCTCACGGTGGTCCGTGGCTGACATCATGCTGAATCCGCTGCAGCTGAGTTCCATCTGCTCAGACGTGCTCCTGAGACTGCAGGAGTCGCTGATGAGCCGCACCCACGAGCCGACAAGAACGCCAGCTAAGCAGAGAGACAGCACACAGATGAGGGGGATACTCTCTAAAATATCCACTGCCTGCAAACCATTCCATCTGGTGAGTAGGCATTGCTATCATCTCAACATTGGTGCTACGGAGCAGATTGAACCACCTATTCAGATTTTTAATTGCTTTAATACTATATGTCCAATGCAAATTGTGCATTATATAAATATTAATTGTTTAAATGATTTTATTGTCCTAAAAATCCATTTCAGTATTCAGCTGTTATATGTTGTCTTATATGTTGTTTGTTTAATGTTTCAACAGTATTACGCTATGTGTTGTGCTTTCTCTTTGTTTTCAAGCCCACCGTGAGGATCAACAACTTCACCAACCAACAGGCTTGGTTTTCGTATATCCCTTTATAGTGGTAAACAATTTTTACAGTTTAAGGGCAGTTAGGCACTGGCCGATTCATTACCATCGCGAGACTGTGACTGGCAGATCACATACTGTAGATATCTTCAATAAAAGGTGCCCGACCATTCCTGGCGACCAATCTTTTGAACAGGAAGGTTTGAGGACCAGGGATTATAACGAATATAAGTAAACGGGGATGGATTGTTGATCACGGGGGAGCTAATAAATTATCATTCTGATAAGGGAAGGAATTCATTTGTGCCCTTTAGATGTTGGGACTACGGTTAACATGCTTCAACAGCGTGTGAGATGTTCTGGGGATTTTATAGTATGGATTCATTGTTTTCATGCTGGAATCAATCAAGATTGGGGCTCATTCAATTTTGTATAACATATGTTGATCATTATGTATTTTAGTGAGGTTTTTTTTGGTTATTAATTAATATCATTATTTGATTTTGAGTGTTTATTTTATTGCGACTTCTAACCGTCTGTGATCCCTTGATCCTTTGTTGATTTTCTGATTGTTCCTTGGATTTTAGAATGCAATTTCGTTCACATTTTGAGACGTTATGAAGATTCACCCGAGAGTTATATTTACTATTTATTAGTATTGGTGCACTATTTGTGCACCAATATTTCCTTAGCCAAGTATATTTTATCTGGAACATCTGTTGAATTAAATATTTTTTACCATCTGTTTGTTTTAATATCATCTTTTTTCGCAGATGTCCCCATCCTAGTATTTAGTTATATTTATGCTTTTATTTGTGTGTTTAATTTCTATTCACCTATTTATTATTACACCCCCTACATGTGCAATCATATCCATTATTTTGTTTATATTAGACATACTTCAGCGTTTTTAGTTTCTTACACAGTTGCTGCTCTTATCATTTTGTTCTCTACAAGCTTATTAGTGCGTCACTTAATGGTTACCATAGACTTCCACCGTTTTTTTATTTTTTCTATTTTATATAATGTTTATTTCGTTGGATCTTTTATTATCTCTTTGATCATTTTTGTGTTTTTTCTTGTTTGTAACTTTTTAGGATACGTTTGTCATCATCTTGATGGTCATTGTTACTATTGGAATCCTTCCTTTGTATTTGTGTATGTTGATGTCCTTCCTTGCTTGCGCTCACATGTGGAGGTGCCCCTTCTTACTACCCCTTTAGAGATTCCCGTTTAGCACTCTACCACGTCACTCCCAGTCACACCACCATATGAGTCCATGTGTTGGTTTTGGCGCCCGAAGATAGATACTTACGCATTGGTACCGTTGCTAATCCCTCACCCCCCTTTCCCGAATTTCGGTTTCAGCTTCTTCCTAACGCCGCAGGATACCCCCTTTTGATAAGGCCCGGCCCTATACACGCGACGCTTTGAACACGGTAGGGATAACTTTTTTACTTCCTTTGTTTAGCACCTTTAGCTTTTACCCGGCTATTATGCCACTTTACATTTTTTATAAGCCCATTCCATCATCGATCATTTTTCTACCTTTGATTCAAGCACTGTATTTTGCTTTGCCCTTCTCGCGCAACCACATTTTACTTACTTTTTGCCACCTTTCCACCTTAACGGTCTACAGATGGCCTCCTCGTGACCCACCTCACATCAACGGCCCGGCAATCAAAGGACTGCTCTTAAGTATGCCCATTTATGGAAGATTCCGAGTACTGTTGGGGGTTAGGATTACAGATCACAACCGCTTCTTGCTACGGCGTTTCAACGTGGTTATGTAACACTCTAAGATCCCGCATTAATTGTGTTCATAGTCAAGCCCGCTTAAGCACAGATGGGTGCTATACCTACCCCCATCACGTGATTAGCCCGACCACACCCACAATTACCCTTTTTTCCCCACTATGTAGTCATCATATTGAATACCAAGCACCGGAAAGATATTTTTGCGGGCGGCCACCCACCCCCCATAACCTCACTGCCTTCTGCAGAAATTGCTACCAAATAATCTAAACTACTTGTCCCACTTACTTTCAAAGAATTGACATACACATATAAGAATATTGATAGTGTTGTTCACTGTTTTTCTTTTTGCACCGTTTGCCTCTCAGCTTGACATTGTATTTTTTGCATTATTCTGCCATAAGTTAATTAATAACAATCCTATACAGCACACAGAACAATAA
>WSYH01011505.1:0-20751 GCA_036426205.1 Ascaphus truei | reverse complement strand
CCTTACTATTGGCCACTATACTAATCAGTGTATTTTATATATGCTCTTTCCATCTGTTTGCGCTCCCCTACTCCATTCCATGATTCACACTCACAGAAGAGAGAGTGCCAGTTGGGACCAAGCCTTAGGCCGCATCCAAGGATAGTGCTTGCGGGCGGAGGCGCGCTGAGACCCTACAGCCGCAATGAGAGCGGCTTTAGTAGGGGATCGCCTACGCTTCCGCAAGCGCGCGGAAGCGTAGGTCTTAGGAAAATTTTAAATCTTCGCGCTTGCCGGAGCACAGGGCCAGTCACGTGAGCGGTTCGCCCAATGTGGGCGAACCAGCTCCGTGACGTCACTGGCCCGCCCGCCGACACGCCCCCGGACGTCGCGCTGTCTAAGGCCAGGGAAAGCACCGCTTTACCTCAGCCTCAGCGCACCTCCGCCCGCCAGGATTAACCACAAGGTTACTGCTTCCGCTCAGCACTGAGCCCCTACAGCCGCAATTAGAGCGGCTTTAGTAGGGTCTCACCTACGCAATCGCGCGGAAGTGTAGGTCTTAGCTGAATTTTAAATTTCAGCGCTCGCCAGAGCGCAGGGCCGGTCACGTGAGCGGTTCGCCCAATGAGGGCAAACCAGCTCCGTGACGTCACTGGCCCGCCCCCTGATGGCGCGCTGTCTCAAGGCTAGGAAAAGCACCCGCTTTCCCTGAGCCTCAGCACGCCAGCGGGGAGCTTGGCCGAGGACTTAGGCTGAGTCCATGCTCCCTGCTTGCTCGCTGAGGCGCGCTGAGGCTCAGGGAAAGCAGGTGCTTTCCCTGGCCTTGCGGTTGCTTACCGCACGCGCCGTCAGCGGGCCTTCAGGGGGCGGGCGCGTCACTGGCCGGGGGCGGGCCAGTGACCGGCCTGTCTCGCCGGCAAGCGGGGGAATTTTAAATTCCCCTAAGACCTGCGCTTCTGCAAGCGCGCGGAAGCATAGGTGAGCCCCTACTAAAGCCGCTCTAATTGCGGCTGTAGGGGCTCAGTGCTGAGCGGGAGCGCGCCTCAGCGCGCTTCCGCCAGCAAGCAAGTAACCCAAGCATGAGCGCGGGTGTCCTTTAAATTTTCGCAAGCGCTCGCAGGAGGGGGGGTGGGCGGGGGGGACAATGCAGGGGAAGCTGAGCACGCTTGTAAGTATGAAAATTTTGTTTATGTAAGCTCAGAGCGCCGGTGAGCGTGTGTGCCCGCGCATACGCGGGCGCGGGGACTTGCATATATATGCAAGTCACCTCGCCAAGCGCCATCCGCTCAGTGCTAGCGGGGAAGCAGCCTTACTTGGAGCACATTGCTATTTTTTGGGGGGGGTTACCATTTACTTCACGGTGTGATTGCGAGATCTATAGATGCGCCAGCCTTTATTCTAAAACTTCGCCCGGCGTATCGCTCTGAATACTGGGGTCATGACGAGCTATGTTTTCCAACCGTATAGCAATTGACTCGGGTTTCTATCGGGCACAGAAAATTGCATTTTAGCGTTGTCTGCAATCCGTCTAGAAACTCAAGTGAGCTGTTGTCTTAAAAGTCTAATACAATTCAACCTACTGTACAGCCGTACAGTTCTACCCCCAATTAAATCCAAAACCATTATAATTAAATAGATCAACCAGGTATGCCGGGCGTCGCGAATGTGGCATGAACACGATTTATAGCGCGTGGAGATGCAGCGACAACGGCTCCGAGAAGTTTTAGAATACAGGCTGGCGCAGCACTATAGATATATATTGTATTTAATTAATTGTATCTTGTGTCCCCCCAGCACATTGATCTGTGGTGCTGGGTTTATGAGCCCTGTGCTAAGGGAACCAGACCAGGATTTGGCAGCAGACCCCAGCACTCCCCCCTCTGTGTGTTATCTAACCTCTTGTACTGTATCTGTCATTATTAGGAGCTGGGGGCCCGGGGATAAAGGGGCGTGTCAGAAGCTGCGTCACCCGTTACCCACAATCCCTGTGTTGTTAGCAGCAGTGGCCCTGATCACGTGATACAGGAGGCGCGCTCCGGTAAAGGAGGTTCCCTGAGTAATTACAATGTGTGGGGGTTCTTCCCATGCAGCAGCGGGGCTCGCTCATTGGTTAGAGCAGGAGAGGCTCAGGGGGCGTGTTTGAGCCCCCGCCTAAGTCCCTGCTGAAAGGGGGCGGGGCAGCTATACAGGCGGCGCGCGGACACTCACCGCAGAGGGGGGATCCTGCCTGACTCTCCCGGCCCTCCCAGCTGCTGCATGTGTGGGAGAAGTTGCTGGCTGCTGCTCTCTGCCCGGCTGAGAAGGGATTGCTTCCTGCTGCTCATGTGCCTCCGGTCTAGAGCGACCACGTGACCAGCAGCAGCCAATCACAGCAATAATAATAACAACCAGCAGAGGGGTTAATGTTAAAGGGGAAGCGACACCATGAGACTGTCCCTGCCGGGGGCGTGGCTTTGAGAGTGCCCCTGCCGGGGGGCGTGGCTTAGAAGGACGTCACGTGATGAGGACAAGCAAAGCCAGATGTTCATAGCAAATGTCAGGAAATGTTTTATATATTTATTAATTATCTTTATCCCATGTGTCATTAAAGAGAAATTGCTTGGGATAAGGAGAGGTCCCCCAAGAGACAGGGACAAGACCCAGAGATAAATAAGTGAAAAAACATCGGCCACAGGAGTGCTCAGAAGTATCCATGTATCTAATGTGAAGCGCTATGTACACTAATGGCGTTATATATATAAAGACATGCATACATACATTCAGCCCTCCCCTATCTTGGCTGCCCTCTGTCTTTTCCCTTGTATAGTCTGTCCATGTGTATGTTAGTTTACCTGTTAGATGTCTAGGTCACTTCTATATTGCATTTAAGGAATTGATTGGTCAACTTTGAAAGTACCAGATAATGTGTTGTTTGAAAATGTTAAGACGTTGAAGAAATCAAATAAAATTAGAGTTATGAAAAAAAAAAGAAATAGCTGGGTATGGAAAGGTGCGATGTTACGGTAACCACACACCTGAGGTGTATTGCAGATGCCGTTCATAAGACAAGTGATAGATAAAGGGGGGGGAGCCTTGCCTTCAGGTTCTGGCTCCCGCTTTCCCCCCCCCCCCTCCGAAAGTTACTTTTATAACATAAGTGTAACGTGTTTTCCTCACCCGATGGAAGATTCTGCCATGTTAAAGCTAGTGTGGTGCGGGATACCTGTTGGTAACAGGACTGAGCTGACTGCAAATGGTTGTGGGGACACAGGATCACATTTCTGGGGTACATTCGCCACGTGGTTCTCTAGCAGTGCAGCGCTTCCATCTGCCGCAGGCTCCAGATGAATGGAGGCCATCTCCTACAGTAGAATTACTCCCTCTCCTTCCTCCAGTAAGATCACACACCAGGCAGGAGGTATATGAAACAGGAATGGCTTTATTGGGTCAGCACTCACAGTCACGGCAGTGGCCTGCCCAATACAGTTTCTGAGTCAGCTACCCAGCTGTAAGATGGTCCCTGGATAGGGTGACCAGATTTTGAAAATGAAAAACCGGGACACATTTTTTTTTTTTACATAACAGTTTATTTATTGTAGTACACTTATACTTTACTACCATTAGAGAGAGTGTGTGTGCGCGTGCGTGTGTGTGTGCGTGTGTGTGTGTCGGATGACCTCACTAATCGAACAAAAAAAAAAGCCAGATGTGAATGATTCTGAACCCCTTAGTCAGTGTCAGGACGCCCCCTCTTCACAATTTCTAAAGCAGCAATCCCGCCTGGGATCTTACCTGATCCGCAGACCCTCAAGGTATTATACTGGAGGGGAGGTGTTCCCTACCTGTCTTCCGATGTCTCCCGCGTGAAACTTGAGTCAGATCTGGAAGAAAACCGGATAGGTTACTTCGGTGTAGGTATACGGCAGTTAAGATAAGACATAGAGGGTGAGGGAGACGGGGAGGGTGAGGGAGACGGGGAGGGTGAGGGAGGCGGGGAGGGTGAGGGAGGCGGGGAGGGTGAGGGAGGCGGGGAGGGTGAGAAACACCCACTGACACACACACACCCACTGACACACACACGCCCACTGACACACACGCCCACTGACACACACGCCCACTGACACACACACGCCCACTGACACACACACACACACACCCACTGACACACACACACACACCCACTGACACACACACACACACCCACTGACACACACACACACCCATGCACCCCCTTGACCACACACACATAGACAACACACACACACGACACACACACCACTACACACACACACCACACACACAACACCCACACACACACACCACACCACACCCACCCACTACCACCCACCCACCCACCCACTGACACACACACACACACACACACAACCCCACTGACACACACACACACACACCACACTGACACACACACACCCCAACTGACACACCACACACACACCCACTGACCACACACACACCCACTGACACCACACAACCCACCTGACACCCACACACAACCCACTGACACAACACCACACCCCCCTACACACACACACCCCTGACAACCCACACCCCCACCCACTATACACACACACAACACACCCCACACAACACATCCCACACACCCAACACCCCACTATCCACACCACAACACACCCACACACATACACCACTGACACACACACCCACACACATATACACATACTGATACAACACAACTGATACACACACACTGTATCACACACACACACACACACACACAACACAACCACAGCCACCACCCCACTAATACACCCACACCAACTGATACACACACACACACACACGCATACACTGATACACACACCTACACACACACGCTGATACACACCTATACACACACACCTATACACGCTGATACAAACACACACACACATGCTGATACAAACACACACACAGATACACACAAACACACACAGATACACACACTGATACACACACTGATACACACACACTGATACACACACACTGATACACACACACACACACACACACACACCAACTGATACACACACACTGATACACACACACGCTGATAGACACTGACACACACACACACCTATACACGCTGACACAAACACACACATATGCTGATACAAACACACAGATACACACACACACACCCCGCCTCCCCCTGCACCGCCCCCCAGCGACGGAAGTCACTGCTAGCCGAGCCCGTGGACCGGACGGGGGGAGATTCCGCCCGCCAGACCTGGCTCCGCTCTCTCCCACCTATCGGGGATAAGGCCGCGCGCCTGGACAGAAGCAGGGAGTTCCCCAACAGCAACCGCGCAATGTCCCCATGCGCACGCGAGGGAGGGAAAGTTCGCACGCCTCCAGCCATCCACGCTCCCACCAACCCTGCTCCCCCCGCGCCTACCTCTCTACCTCGGGCAGCAGCCACAGGGAACGGAGGCAGAGGGGAGAAAAGCGCCAAACAGCCAACGGCTGTCCCCGCTCCCACCTCCCTGTCCACGCGGGCCGCGGGGATCGTGTGAGGAAGCGGAGAAAGCACCGGCATCCTCCAGCCAATCACCTGCAGCCCGGCATATTAGAAGCCCAACCCCCTGAAATTCAAAAAAATACTCACCGGCTGGGCTGCCGCATCCTCGCAGTCGCCGCGCACCGCCACCGCATTTACAGTACAACACAAACGGGACCAGGGAGAAAATCCGGTACATTTCCGGTACACACAGAAAACCGGTACAGCTCTCGAAAAACCGGGACTGTACCGGTAAAAGGGGGACGGGTGGTCACCCTATCCCTGGACAAACACCATGGGTCAAGGGCCCCCCGCACCTGTCCTGGCTCTTCCCTACCCCTCTAGCAGAGGCAGAGGAAAGGTCCACACTCACTCTCCCCCAAGATGAAGAGGAACAGAGAAGGCCCAATACTCAGGTTCTCTGCTGTGTGACTTGCCTCTCTCAAGTGGGTTGAGGCACGGACTAATTTAGAAGGCAATCCCCTTAAGTACAGCAAGGAGGAGGGCACCAGGTCTGATCCAGGATTGGATAAACTCAGGCCTGATTACACCGCCTCCCCTGTCACTCAAGGGCACTGCAGGGAGTGGGGAAAACAAACCCATGATTATTAGTACTGGCAGGCCTGCTCTTACCAGGGCTTACTGCCAGGGAGAGCTGACTAGTAGTTATACCACACTTGGGCCTGGCCTGGCTACACTTTCCCTCTGGTAGAACTCCTTTGACCGCACTGGGACCGAATTTGCGGGTACCATCTTTCCAGATGCACAATCTAACAGAGCAGGAGAAATCAACACAGTATGTCAGTCATAACAAATACATGATACATACTTGCTGCAATTACAGTGATAGAACATAATCATACCAGCATTCCATAGTAAACTCAGGTCCCTCCCAACATGGAGAACCTATTACTCAATAGTAATGCTCAGGGTTTGGTTTGCTGACTAGTGCCCCAGTACTATCAGGCACTGTTACTGAGAACACCCTCTTATGGTGACGTTCGAACACGTATTCGACACGTATCCGTGTTGAATACGTATTCGAACGGCACCCTAGGAGGGTGTTCTCAGTAACAGTGCATCATATACAGATGCAGCGGACGTTATTCGAACAAATTATTTATTTATTTATAAAATATTTTACCAAGAAGTAATACATTGAGAGTTACCTCTCGTTTTCAAGTATGTCCTGGGCACAGAGTAAAACAAATAATACATGGTTACAAATACAGTTACATAAATGAACAGGGTATACATTATATACAAGACATTGCGTGCACAGTTAAAGAAAATATATATTATGGGCGTATGAAACAGTTACAGACCAGATTAAAATGTGAGACAGTTTTAGATTTGAAAGAACTTAAACTGGTGGTGGATGTGAGAGTCTCTGGTAGGTTGTTCCAGTTTTGGGGTGCACGGTAGGAGAAGGAGGAACGTCCGGATACTTTGTTGAGCCTTGGGACCATGAACAGTCTTTTGGAGTCTGAGCTCAGGTGATAAGTGCTGCATGTGGTAGGGGTGAGGAGCTTGTTCAGATAGCTAGGTAGCTTGCCCATGAAGAATTTAAAGGCAAGACAGGAAAGGTGAACTTTGCGCCTAGACTCTAGTGATGACCAATCTAGTTCTTTGAGCATATCGCAGTGATGTGTGTTATAGTTGCATTGGAGAACAAAACGACAAATTGAATTGTAGAGGGTGTAAAGTTTGCTAAGGTGGGTTTGAGGTGCCGAGCCATATACTATGTCTCCATAGTCAATAATTGGCATTAGCATCTGCTGTGCGATACGCTTTCTGACCAGGAGACTTAGGGAGGATTTGTTCCTGTAAAGTACCCCTAGTTTGGCATAGGTCTTGGTTGTCAGGGTATCAATGTGCATCCCGAATGTTAAGTGGGAGTCAAACCATAAGCCCAGGTATTTAAAACTAGTGACAGGGGTTAGGGTGGTGTTAGCGTTGGTTCTAATCAGGAGCTCAGTCACTGGAAGCTTTAAAAATTTAGTCTTGGTCCCAAATACCATTGTTACAGTCTTGTCAGTGTTTAAAAACAGTTTGTTTTGGGAAATCCAGTTTTCGAGTCTCAAAAAGTCAGACTGAAGTATGTGTTGAAGGTCAGAGAGGCTATGGCTGTGTGCATATAGGATTGTGTCATCTGCATACATGTGTATTGAGGCTTCCTTACAAGCTGTGGGAAGATCATTAATGAACACTGAGAAGAGTAGGGGCCCCAGAACAGAGCCTTGCGGGACACCACAGGTGATATCCAGGGGGTTTGAGTTAGAGCCTGAGATGGACACATGTTGGGATCTTCCTCATAAGTAGGACTGAAACCAGTTTAAAGCATGCTTCCCTATTCCAGAGCTCTGGAGTTTGTTAAGCAGGATAGCATGATCAACTGTGTCAAAAGCCTTTGCAAAATCTAGGAATACTGCACCAGTGAGTTGTCCCCGTTCCATTCCACACTGGATTTCGTTGCAAACTTTTAGCAGGGTAGTTACGGTGGAGTGTTTGGGACAAAACCCAGATTGGAATTGGCTAGGGAAATTTGTCTTGGTATAGAAATCGCTTAATTGGGAGTGGACACATTTTTCCATGACTTTGGATAGAATTGGGAGAAGTGAGATTGGCCTGTAGTTTGAGACAGTGTTTTTGTCCCCACTTTTGAAGATTGGGACAACTCTGGCAGTTTTCCAGGTCTTAGGGATATGGCCTGCAGACAGGATAGAGTTGACTATGGACGCAATTGGTTTGGCAATGACTGGGGCACCAAGTCGTAGGAACCTAGATTGTAGTAAGTCAGGTCCACATTGGCTGCTTCGTTTTAGTTTGAGGAGCGCTTGTAGAATCTCCTCTTCAGATACTGGGCCAAATTGAAAATTGTGGGCAGTGTTGGGAGGGGGTGGGACTATAAGGGTACTCCCAGGATGAGATTCAGGTTTGTGGTTTGGGCTGCGTTTTGCTAATAAGTTAGTGGCACACCCCACAAAGTAATCATTGAATGCATTTGCAATGTCAGTGGGGTTTGTCAGAGTAATATCGCCCTTAGTGATATTACTTGGTTGTTGATGGTTTCGCTGTTTTCGTGTGCGCGGCTGTACTCAACGCAACCAATCACGCGGTTGCTTTGTTTGAATTTCATGGATCCCGAATTCTTCGGGTGCAATTCTTCACGTTTCCGTGGCAGAAATGAATGAATTGTAATGTGTACAGTACAGTACTGTGTCAATTTGCAGGTATTTAAAAACCAGAACACTTAAAAACCCATTTTCTGCACTCGATAAAAACGAGTCACCACGCGGTCATGACTCGCCATGACATGGGTATTCTGAGGTATACACCACGTGAAGTGTTCGAATAACGGTCGCTGCATCTGTAGATGGATCTCCCTACCTTCCATACTTCCACTAGGTAGACCACCCTTTCTTCTACGTGGTGAAATGTACTCTGGCTATGAGCACAAATGTAGGCCCTGATCACATCAATTAAACACTTTTCGTGATTTTCATTGATTTCTTGCATTATGGGCTTCGGTGCATACGGGTACTCAAATCCGTGAGAATGCCAGTATCTCTGCACTACATGTCGCTCAGCTCGGCTAATTTTAGTTAATCTGCGGTCTTCTGCCCGGCCTGGCAGAACCCAGAATAAAGGTTCCTGTACTGATTGTTCGCAGTATTGTACTATTACCCCTTTGGGGTGCCCTTCCTGATCTCGTATTCCCTGCGCCTCATAGCCTCAGCTGTCTCCTCAGGGCAAAACTCTCCTTTCTCCCACCAATGATCCACCACATCACATGCTTCCAGTAAAAATCAGTGCAGTGCATATATGGTACACCCCGGAAATTTAGAGTGCCACCAGGGCAATGACTTAACAGGTGCCACTTTAACAGATCCTGCCCCAGGGGTGGTGTGGGACGAAAAACCTGACATGTCAGAGGTTACAGACATAGCATAGTGACTGTCCCCAGATGTAACACTACATGTCATATCATTTATTCTCATCATCAATAGAATAGAATCCCAGGACATACTTGAAAACGAGAGGTAACTCTCAATGTATTACTTCCTGGTAAAATATTTTATAAATAAATAAATAATAATATTTATCCCCACAGTCCCAATCTTTCCAGTCCATGGCAGGCTTCAATGACTGCAAG
Organism: Ascaphus truei; assembly: GCA_036426205.1. Taxonomy (NCBI): domain Eukaryota; kingdom Metazoa; phylum Chordata; class Amphibia; order Anura; family Ascaphidae; genus Ascaphus; species Ascaphus truei. The sequence continues at coordinate 11,119 of WSYH01011505.1, read as the reverse complement.
GCCCGCAAAGCCCTCTTTTTAGAATAGTAGTCCCGAGAAGCTCGTTCTACTTCTACTTGTGGAGCACCAGCTTTACGGAGGTCAGTAGATAACATTTTTACAGTAGAACTCACAGAAGGGGCAGCACTAGTCGATGGGTAAGGGGCCTTAAAGTCTCGATCAGAGTCCTTAACATTGAGCCCACCCAGACTAGAAACCAGCGCCACGCTGACTATGTGGGGTTCTTTGATGAGCTTGGGCACAGGCCTATGAACAACAACAAGGAGAAAAAAGACCCCTATAGCGAGAGCACTCTGCGGCTGGTAATACTGATAATTACTAGGAACCTGATGCAGACAATAGGTCAATAATTGACATGTAATGGTGAATTAAATTAAAATCAATTTTAATTGGAGAAATCCTCAAATAAAATATAATAGATAGTCCTCAGTGTGAGCTAGTCCTAAACAAATAGCGAAATAAAAATGGAGGTAAGGGGTAGGGGTAATGAGTCCTATTAAATAATAGGTGCTCTCTAAACAACTTCAACATCCAAGGTAAGTAAACAAATGCACGCTGATAGGATATGCTGGTGTTCCCAGGAGTAAATGGGATGTAATATTTAACAAACACAGCAACAGGAGGTATAGGTGACTCTGCAATTAGACCGAGTGTCTAGATCATACATAATGTATACATAATAGCTCGTTGATCTAAAGGCTGAATACATTTTCTATATCCAGAGCTGCGAGTCCGACAGATTGGCAGGTAGGTAATATCTGCCAAGGTGTGTAATGACAACGTCTTGTGCCCGGAGCCCTCTCTGGTGCTAATGTATCCGCAACCAGCAGGACACACCAGTAGCCAGACACGTTCTGGAAAATCACAATGGGGACAGCAATGTCTTGTCATTTGTAGGCAAAGATCAATATTCAGGGAGAGAAAAAAGCGGAGCACTGCCAGGAAATTAAGGAAAAGGCTGGGGCAAAAAATGAATAAAGATTATTTATTGGGCATAATGGCCAAAAGAAACAAACACAAGGTTAAAAAACTCTGACGCGTTTCCCGCCGTGGAGGCGCTTTATCAAAGAGTACTGACGTTCTCACAGTGTCAGGATATATAGCAGTCCCTAAAGTATACGCCCTGATCTGAAACCAATGAATCAGAAGATGGTCTAATTGATTATGCAGACAGCTGTGATTTAAAGCTGTAGTAGGGGTCTTTGGTATAAGATGTTAACATGACACTAATCATCATATGAGACTGTGAGAACCTAAATGGTTACACCAGATAACAATAAATACAAAAACAAAAACAAAAGAAGAAAAAGACTAATAGTGAACATCATAGCAACAATGTATCAAATGTGTTAGTATAATAAAAATGTATGTGCATAAAATATAATAGAAATAATATATATATAATCAGATAGTGTATTGACGCTAGATAAACACTAATGGAATGGGATAATATGAGTGAGTATACAAATAACAACATAAACCATGTGTATACCTAATGTATAGACATAGAGATATGTAATATGAAATGTTTTATCAAAAAGGTTAATTCATTAAATCTATGAATAATAAAATGTAAGAAGGTGATAATAAAATTAGTGAATAGAATTAGTCAAATCCTCGAATGTGAAATAAACAGATTAATACAGATAAATTAAAAAATAGTGATAAAAAACCCTTATAACAGAATAGTGCATATATAGTATAATATAGTCACCTATGTATAGCTATGAGATAAATAATAAATACATATATAAATTTAGATCTATAATAGTTGTAATAATGAAATTTGTATAACAAATATAAATATATAATCATCAGGTAACTTGTCTTATGGAATAGATGTATATTGTACGATTAAAACATACCAGACAGTGAGGACATGTGTATAGATATATACAAATCAACAGTCTAATGAATATAAATAGCATAGAAGACATATTTGGATAAGGAACATAGAAAGCAGAAATAGTACATGTTTGAGCATAAACGACAGGTTTATAAAAAATGCTTCAATTCCCAATCGATATTAATACCAGAGGGTTGCATGGTACCTAAGCTGTACATCCAGTACATTTCTTTTCTGTTTAGTGTACCCAGCCTGTCTCCTCCCCGAATTGGGGCATGTATATGATCTATTCCTGAAAAGGAAAAGTTTTTAATAGTCCCCTGTGAACATATTGAAAAATGTCTGGAGACCGGGTGGGATTGATCTCTCTTGTTGATCGCACGGACATGTTCCATGATTCTATTTTTAAGCGGCCTAATGGTACGGCCCACATAACCCTTCCCACATCCGCATCTCAAAAGGTACACTGTATAGCTGGAATTGCAGTTGATAAAGGTATGTAGAGTGTGTTCAACCTTTGGGTTAATTCCAGTCCTGTTATACCGGGGAGCCATAACCGCATTTCCGAGTGAGGAGGGTCTTATTCAAACATACACGGGGGGCTGGCACCATCGGTCATATCGGAGCATATCCCGAGGTCTTACAGGTGAGGTGGGTGTCACACAGACCCACACATTACATCGGATATCAATTCAGGACACTCTCTGCCTATAGTATTTTTATACCGGTCTATGTGATCTCATTTTACAGCACTTGCCATATTTGTAGCTTCCACGTGGGGATTTTCCCCGTTTTTTCAAAGATCAATATTCACTTGGCCCAAGAAAAGGTGACTGGGACGAGATCCTACTTCAAAAAGAATCAAGATGGATATGTACATTGGGTACACTCTCTCCCCAAGGTTTGAACGAGGGATTTGTATTTTATCCCTTCATTTAACCTTCATTTATGGTCATTACTTTCCTATGCTGCCCCATATCTGTTATTCTGGGTTCCCTATTTCTACCACTAGAGGCCCTCGAGGACTGTATTCCCTCTATGTTCATACACACTCATTCAGTCACATTGCCTAATTAGGCTAATTGACGCCAACGTGCATTCACTTTACTTTCCACCAATCAAGTTACTGCAAAGTACCTTAAATAGCAGGGACTTGGAGGGTTTCCCTTCAGCCTCAATAAAGCTTACCAGAGAAACGTACGTCGGCAACAGACGTACTGACGTCACAGGTGATGACTTCCGATACTCTCCGGTTCATCACTTCCGCATACCGTTGTAAACTGTATCACTCCCTCCCTTCGTGGAGGGACTGTGAGGCACACAGACTTCCATGGTCTGTGCTTCTAGGAGGGGGGACAGTAGCGATATACTTGCCGCAAGGGCTATTGATCTACATTGTATCGAGTTACAGCACAGTGTTAGACGTGGCAGTCGGAGACACTGTTGCAGGCACAATTCAGTCTGCTTCACTGTCCAGCCACGCAGTGTGTATGTGCTGTTTGCTGTTTGCTGTTTATACCTTCATTATCACAATTGTTCAGTGATTATACGGACTCATTAATCTTTAGGAGGAGTGTATTTTATTTGACTCACTGATCTTACATTAGCACCAGAGAGGGCTCCGGGCACAAGACGTTGTCATTACACACCTTGGCAGATATTACCTACCTGCCAATCTGTCGGACTCGCAGCTCTGGATATAGAAAATGTATTCAGCCTTTAGATCAACGAGCTATTATGTATGCATTATGTATGATCTAGACACTCGGTCTAATTGCAGAGTCACCTATACCTCCTGTTGCTGTGTTTGTTAAATATTACATCCCATATACTCTTGGGAACACCAGCATATCCTATCAGCGTGCATTTGTTTACTTATCTTGGATGTTGAAGTTGTTTAGAGAGTGCCTATTATTTAATAGGACTCATTACCCCTACCCCTTACCTCCATTTTTATTTCGCTATTTGTTTAGGACTAGCTCACACTGAGGACTATCTATTATATTTTATTTGAGGATTTCTCCAATTAAAATTGATTTTAATTTAATTCACCATTACATGTCAATTATTGACCTATTGTCTGCATCAGGTTCCTAGTAATTATCAGTATTACCAGCCGCAGAGTGCTCTCGCTATAGGGGTCTTTTTTCTCCTTGTTGTTGTTCAGTTATTTCCCCTGATTGTAGCACCTGTGTCTGTGGCAGTAGCGAGGGCTCCCTCCCCCTTTCCCCTCCCCCTTACCCTGGTTATACACAGGCCTATGAGCCATTAAATAGACCCAGTACTGGTTCAGGAATGCAGGAGTCAGGACACCAGGGCACAAAGGAGGCTTATTTTTCTTGCGGGCCAAGCGTTCCTGAAGGGAATGCATAAATGTGGCCCCTTTTACGGGAGTGGAAGTAGAACTCACCGGAGCGGGAATCGGCCGTTCCTCGTCCGCCCCAGTGGTCGCTCGTGTAGTGATGTCATCTTCGGCAGGTCTTGCAGGGTCTTGGTACAAGCCCAGATCCCACACCGGAAGTGCGTCGACATCCGGTCTTTGAACGGGCATGTCCTCATCGTCGTCATCGTCCATATCCGCGTGGGCCTCGGCACCGGAAGGTACCTCCACACCGGAATTTTCCATGGGCTTCGTAGAATCCCTAGGTAGGCTGCTAGGCATCTCCATGCTTGGGATGCTTTTCCGCCTCTCAGGTCTCACGGTCGACGTCATCAGGGTCGGACTCCGTCATCTGATGGAGCCACTGGTAACGGTCTGTTCCTCCACAGCTTCGGTAGGCATACCCAGCAGCGGCCGAAGCTCCATGAAGACTGACGGCTGCTGGCATTGGAGGAAGGTAGGGACACTTCCACAGGGGAGAGGTATCGGATCATTTCCGAGTCGTCAGCAAGGCCCGGTCCGGCTCCTGCGCCTCTGATAAGAGCGGTTCCTCATCACCCCAGACAGTCACCTTACCCGGTTGCTCTTGGGTTGGTTTCGGTTCGCTGACCATCTCTGGTTCCTCTGCGGGAACCGGGTCTGGAACCATCTCAGCTCGTTCTGGGATCATCAAGGACTCGGACCCCCTGGAGTATCCTCTTGGGCACACGGGCCCGCGGGCCCGCAGAAGCCTCCATAGTTGAGGTAAATAATGTAGCAGCAGCTTCGACCTCCCAGGTCTTGGGTTCAGTCGCATCTTTGTCTGCAAAAGCCGTAGGCCGCAGCAGCGTGGGCTTCAGTAAGCGTGCTCTGCATCTGGCACACTTGGCTCCCCATGTCAGGTCGCCACCTGGAAAATCGAACTTGGGACGAGGCATTTGAGGTACCTCTTCCCTTCCACATTCACTACCAGGAGCCCTCCTGGTAGACGGTAGTGTGTGAAATCCATATCACTAGACATCGTTAGATCGTTCTGTAGGCACGGACACAGGAGTAAAGGTAATTTCACTCCTCTCACTCGCAAGGCTCCGAAGAACTGAGGGTGCGGTTGGCCACATCCGGCTCCTTCCTTGTCTTCAGCAGTTGTTGAGCACTGGTTATCACAGTGCCCTCTGAAAGCCAGGACCCACCCAAGCGATGTGACTGGCTCCCCGTGTGCCCCACATCTAATCTCCACCAGAGGAAGGTGGCACCATATGACAGAGTCATTTTTGCGAAAGGATGTGACGTCATCCAAAGGGAGTCACATGGTCTACTACAACCAATCAGATTGGGGATTTAGTTCCACAATCTGATTGTCTGAAATACCATGCAATGCCGGCCATCTTGGATTTAGTGACGTCATCTTAAAGGGAAATTAAGCACAGCCATTCTGATTGGCTGGCTTCATTCCCTTTAAATTACGTCATTAAAAAAAAGGGCACATGGTTTTAACAGCCAATCAGGTGGCTGTTGAACCATTTTGCGCCCAAATGTGACGTCACGTGCCATATTTAAGGTCGTGACACCTCATTTGTAAGAACATCGTGTTGTGGATCTTCCATTGGGTTTTTGGATTGACAGATGAAGACAGAAGATTAAGAAATCATTACAGAAGAATGTAGAAGAAGCTGATTGAAAAGAAAAGAAAGAAGAATTGGGGTACCTAATCCGGATCTTCATGGCGGATGGCATCGGATGGAGTTTCAGGCCTTTTCAGTACATGAGCTTCCTGATTCCCCGGGAGTCAGAGGGCCAACGCTTCTAAAGGTAAGTAAAATATTGAATGTATGTAAATGTATTTTTTTTTTACAGGTTTTTCGAATTGGATGTGTATTTTTTTATTTTTTTCATTGCCCATTGACTGATAATGTATTAATCTGTACCCCTTTAGAGTACAGATCAATACATTATTAGCCAAAGCATTTGTTTTTAATTGCTTGCTTTGTATTGAGTGTGATTTTTTCTATTTGTGTTTATTCTGTGGTTGTAATTGTTTGTCATTTTGCTGCCTTAGTTTTAATTTTTTGTCCGATTGATTTTCGTTTTTAATTGTTGATGTCTGTGTTGGGTCCTGCTTTTAATGGTTGTGTTGTCTAGTTTTTTTATTAATGAATTGCTTTGTTGGTTAGTGGTTCAATTAATTCATTGTTGTGTTTCCGAGTTGTTTTATTAATTAATTGCTTTGTTGCTTAATGCATGTAGAAGAAGGGAGAAGTGTCCACCTTGAGAAAATCCTGCGGGACGAAACGCGTTGGTGCGTTCTCCTACCCCATTGCCAAGCTGATTCAATAAATTACCACATTTTACTTCATTTGGAGTTGCCCGAATTCATTTTTTTGCATTTTGGATGCGGGTGGCTGTGCTCCTCCCTTCTTCTACATGCTCTGATCTACACTCCTGAGGACTGCACACTGAAGAATCTATACTCTCCGGAACACACAGTCAGGTAAAGGGCATTAGCCCTTCTGTTATTACCTTTCTAGTGTTGGATTGTTCATTTGTTATACCCCACGGGCTGGCGATATTTTACTAGGGACTGTCTTGTGTGGTAGCTGTGTGGGCACCACTAGGTCCCCACCTCTCCCTAGGGTGATCATCGCTGTTATAATACAGTTGTTTTGAATATTGGATTCATTCTGAATGGACGTATGCTTTTGTGAGCTTACTTTGTGACGCACCAATTACCACATAATCCATGTTTTGTTGCTTAGTGGTTCAATTAATTCATTGTTGTGTTGGTTAGTGCTTTTATTAATTGCATTTGCTGGCTAGTGTTTTCATTTAGTGAATTGGGGAGTTTAAGTGTTTTGTATGTTTTATTATTGTGTATTTGGGCATTCATGTATTTTGATTAGAATTGAGTGCTATAGTGGCTTATCATGCCGATATTATACAGTATGGGTATGATGTACCACTATGCCACTGAATGGGTACAGGGTGGGTATAGTGGGTTCGGGGTGGGTGGTTAAGCCTCCCGGGTGGGTAGCGGGGCAGGGTGGGTTAAACCCTTAATTACTATAGCGGTTACTAACCGCTAAGGTGATTAAGGGGTTAGGGGCCATTATAATGTATTTTTTTTATGGCAACAGAGGACATGGCTCTGCAGTATGCTGACGAGGATGCCCTTCATGTTGGCAGGGGTAAGTAGAACGGTATTTATTTATGTTGGCTGGATAATGTTGTGTTTAATAATGGACAAATAATCTATTATCCATATCTGGATAATAGTTATTTTGCGCATTACTGTGACGTATGTAATTGGTGGGGGGAGGGGGGGAGGGGGAGGTATATTTATTGAAATGTAGGCCATGTTTTTGTTTTTTTAAATACAGGAATGGTACTGCAGGCCAGCGGGGACCCATGGGGACCACCCTAGGACTCCCGGATGCCCACCTGAGGACCCACAGATACCTGCGAGGAGGAACTGGGGACACCCTATGGGGCCCCCAGGGACCTGCGGGTACCACCTGAGGGCCCCCAGACCCCCATGGGAACCACCCGAGAGCCCCCAGACACCCGTGGGGATGACCCGGGGACCCCATGACACTCGTGGGGACCACCCGTGAGCCCTGTTAGGGCCCCACAGGGACCACCTGGAGGCCCATGGAGCCTAGCGGGGACCACCCGAGGGCCCCCAGACACCCGTGGGTACCCCCCTGAGTTGCACTGTGGGGCCTGCGGACACCCGTCAGGACCTCCCATCAGAACCACCCGGGGACCCCCGCTGGCCTTTGGTATTAGTCGTGTGTGTAAAAAAAAATAATGATTTTATTTGGGGTTATGGGGGGTGGGTTGTGTATTAGATATTGTAATGTTTATTGGGGGCCTAGGAGGTGGGCAGTAGGGCTGTTGTGTGTATTTGTGCTAACCGCTAAGGCAATGAAGGGGTTAACCACCAGTGCCATGATAATTGTGGGTAGCTGGGGTGGGTGAAGGGGGTATTATCCCCAAGGATGGATGTTTAGGCCTACCGGTTGGGTAGTGGGAGAGGTTAACCCCTTCATTACATTAGGGGTTAAGTCCATCCACTACCCATGGAGACTGTGATGGCAGATACAATAGATTTGTTCAAAAAAAGGTTGGACATATTTTTAGATGGGAAAGGTATACAGGGATATACCAAATAAGTATACATGGGAAGGATGTTGATCCAGGGATTAATCCGATTTGCAATTCTTGGAGTCAGGGAGGAATTAATTTTTCCCCTTAATGGGGTTTTTTGTTTGCCTTCCTCTGGATCAATAAGTAAGTATAGATATAGGATAAAGTATCTGTTGTCTAAATTTAGCATAGGTTGAACTTGATGGACCTACGTCTTTTTTCAACCTCATCTACTATGTAACTATGTAACTATGTACCCACCCGCAAGGCCAAAACACCCACCAAGGGCCAAATACCACCTTCACCCACGCCCGCTACCCACAATAAGCATGGCACTGGTGGTTAACCTCTTCATTGCCTTAGCGGTTAGCCGGTAAGGTAATGAAGTGGGCTGATTTATGCTGGGGATCTCCGTTGCTGATATTAATGGATATCAGCTCTGGAGATCCCGGCATCAATCCGATGCAGGAAAAAGGCCTTATTTTTTCTAAGTGCCGTATCGCCGCTTCTCCCCACCTTCTTGCCCAACTTTTTGTGGCGAGATGAATTGGAGAGCATATCTCCATTCTAGAGCGGCGATCAGCTGCGATAAGCTGATCGGGGCTACTAGAATACAGCGAGTTTGAAAAGCTGGCGATGAGCACCAAAAAGTGGGTTATCGCCGAGCGGTTGGCGGTTTTTTTTTCGGGGGGAAAAAATGGCGATTTTTGCTCTTATCGCTAGCTTATCGGGGCTTACTGAATCGCTGTAGGCTTTTTTTGCGATAAGCTGGCAATAAGGGGCTTATCGCTGCTTACAGCATGAGGCCCTTAGTATTGATTCCAAGAATCTAGACAAGTAATGCTCAGCGCTGGTGCTGTCCCTTGTAGTGATGCTCTGAAGGTTGCAGCTATCTCCACACCCCCTAAAGGAAAGTGAGCTCCTTTGCAGGAAATTCACAAAACAGAAAAAACCATAGGCAGAAAGCGCACTGAGCACACACATATTATCTTTATTAAAACAACCTCAGCATCAGAGGTTACACACAAACACATACATAAAGTGAAAAATGTGAAAGAACAACAGTTATTCCAAAGACAAAAGTCGACAGTGCTATAAAAAACAAAAGTGATTTTTTTCTGATTCCAAGAATCCCCTCATAAACTTAGATGTATGGTTGGTGCCCTCAGAACCCCTAGACCGGTTCTGGGTGACGTGGGCTTTTACTGGGTATCCCCATTAACCTAGGGACCCTTTGACGGTTTCTGGGACACCTCACATCCCTATGCCCCTTTTACTTTTCTGGTCTGCACTGAAGCAGGGAACATCTAGTGGTGAGTCGTGAAACCATTTTCAAGGGGAGGGATTACTGAGTCCATGTGTCAAAATGCATCCAGGATTCCTGGATACATTTTTAGGGGAACCAGCAACTCTGGGCCCTGGCTAGATAGCAACATTCTGACAACACTTTCTCCGGAAAAAAAACCTTAAAACTGACACCACAGCAATCTCTGCTTGCTGGCACTCCTCGAAAGGTAAAAACACATAAAATATTTTATTACCGCACATTACAGGTTATGCATGTACAAACCCTGAGCTCAAGAGCTGAAACTCTATAAACCCAACACACGGATCAGGGGTAACCAAAGGGGCTTAAACCTTTACTTGATAGCCTGGCTACCCCCTACCATCACAATCCCCTCCAGATGCCCTGAGCGGCATCAGTCGCAGGGTGACGTAGAACAGCAATAGCCTTTTGTCTCCTGACCATTCACCTGATAGGTCTAAGCTGTAATTCCGTTTACTGGGGACGGTCCCCCAGATGCTACACCTAGCCTCCCTCCTTCATCAGCACTTGCTCTGGAAGCATACCTTGTTACTTCCAGCCTTGCATCGCTGAAAACCTGTCCTGTTGAGCAGTATCTCAGCAGCGCCTCCAAATGTAACGGTGTTTCCTCCACCTGATGGGAGATTCTGCCATTACAGCTAGTGTGGTGCAGGATACCTGTTGGTAACAGGTGGGCTGATCTGTCCGCCGATGGTTGTGGGGACACAGGATCAGGTTTCTGGGGTACATTCCCCACGTGGTTCTCTAGCAGTGCAGCGCCTCCATCTGCTGCAGGCTCCAGATGAATGGAAAGAGAGGGAGAAGTAGTCCGGTGCCACAGCAAACAGCAAGTCTGACTCCAACTCCGGTAGAAGTACAAAAAAAGCTATATTGAAGGAACACACACTAAAAACAGCAGACTGCAACACAGCCTCCTCCTCTACGCATTTCACGCTGTGATAGCGCTTCGTCTGGGAGTGAGGAAAGTAACTGCAGACCCGACATTTAAAATACAAAAGCCTGCAAACTGGAGCTCAATTAACTGCATCAGCTGGGTATCTCAAATAGCAAACATATAGTTAACTAGCGCTAGCAACCTGTATATCGATCCGTTTTAAGAAATTAAAAAAGAAAAAACATTGCATGAGAATGTTCACCTATTCAAGTACATGACTATGAGTTGTGTGAAAATGTATTAAAGCGTACATCAATAGAAAAAACGTATGCAAAAAAAACAATAGCTCGACTGGGCAGTCAGTTCTAACATACTAACATCACTAGATAACATCATTAAATTCAACAATTTATTTATTAAAAATTACAACACCCAACCATTAAAATCCAGGTATATAGCTATACTCGTATAAAAACAATATGCTCCCTCTTGATGACATTGTGGTCATATAAGCAAAATAAAACATTTAGATTATTGAATCCATTCTGTGGGATACCTTATTCGGAAATA
>WSYH01011504.1:0-20752 GCA_036426205.1 Ascaphus truei | reverse complement strand
ATAATAATATATGCACCGGATTGAAAACTGGTTAAAGGACAGACAACAGAGGGTTGTCATAAGGAACTTTTTCAGGTTGGGCTAAGTCGTGAGTGGGAGTACTCAGGGATCGGTACTGGGACCCTGCTTTTTAACTTTTGTTATAATGATCTTGAGGTTGGGATCGAGAGCAAGTCTCCATCTTTGCTGATGATACTAAATTGTGTAAGGTAATAGAATCAGAGCAGGATGTAATTTTCTCTTCAGAAGGACTTGGAGAGAGACTGAAAAGTGGGCAGGTAAATGGCAGATGAGGTTTAATACAGATAAATGTAGGTTATGCATTGGGATGCAAGAATAAAAGGCGACTTACAAATTAAATGGAGATATATTGGGGGAATCCTTGATGGAGAAGGATTTAAGAGTGCTTGTAGACAGCAGGCTTAGAAATAGTGCCCAATGTATGCAGTAGCTGCAAAGGCAAACAAGATTCTATCTTGTCTAAACGGGCAATGGATGGAAGGGAAATAAACATAATTATGCCCTTTACAAAGCATTAGTAAGACCACACTTGAATATGGAGTACATTTTGGGCACCAATCCTAGAAAGACATTATGGAACTAGAGAGAGTGCAGAGAAGAGCCACCAAATTAATAAAGGGATGACATTCTAACTTATGAGGAGAGGCTAGCTAAATTAGATTTATTACATAGAAAAGAGGCGTCTAAGAGGGGATATGTAAATATACAAATGTATCAGGGACAATACAAGAGCTTTCAAAAGAACTATCATCCCACGGACAGTACAAAGGACTGGGGCCATCCCTTAAGGTTGGAGGAAAGGAAATTTCACAGCAAACAAAGGAAAGGTTCTTTACAGAAGGGCAGTTAAAATTGGAATTCATTACCATGGGACTGTGATGGCAGATACAATAGATTGTTCAAAATAGGTTGGACATTTTTAGATGGGAAAGGTATACAGGGCTTATACCAAATAATAAACATGGGAAGAATGTTGATCCAGGATTAATCCGATTGCCAATTCTTGGAGTCAGGAAGGAATAATTTTTCCCCCTAATGGGTTTTTTTTGTTTGCCTTCCGCTGGATCAATAGTAAGTATAGATATAGGATAAGATCTGTTTGTCTAAATTTAGCATAGGTTGAACTTGATGGACCTATGTCTTTTTTCAACCTCATCTACTATGTAACTATGTAACTATGTAACTATTAATACATCAGTCAATAGGGTAACGTTTCTGGACACAAAGTCCCTTCCTCAGACCCTTGGTGACCCTTGGTCTGAGGAAGGGACTTTGTGTCCAGAAACGTTACCCTATTGACTCTGATGTATTAATACACTTGGAACTCTTTGACACTACCAAAATCTGGGACACAAAGTTCTCCCAGAACAAGGGTCGACCAAGGGTCTGAGGAAGGGACTTTGTGTCCAGAAACGTTACCTATTGCGATGTATTAATATACTTGGAAGTCTTTTGACACTACCAAAATCTTTAGTATGCCCTTCTATTTTTGTTCATGAAATAAAATGAGTTTGTATTAGATAGAATACATTAATGATGCTAAGCAACCTATTTATCGACATGCATTATCATAACTAGCTCTACAAACTTTACATAAAACAATAAAATATTGGGCCACATGGTACAGCATTTTTGTTATAGGATACAGTTAGGAAGTAAATGTCATAGCCCTCAGCCACAAGCAACTCACAATACAAAAAATATACAGGCACATGGCCCCTGTCACACAGACCTTACAATCCATTAATGCCTAAGGCACATGAAAGTAATGTGACTTGCCTAAGATCAAAAGTAAAATTGGGCAATGAGATTGAACTGGGTTCATCTGCTTAAAGTCAGTGTTCTTGTATATACTCTATTTCATTAGGATAACGATTTTTTAATGTGTAGTCTACATTGAGGATATATGCACCTATATCTTACTGAAGATATACATTACATTTATGTACACTTTTTGCAAAGTGAGCATTTTAAATATAGCTACAGTACATCAAAGTAGCAATTTTTTCACTCCTCATGCATCTGGTTTCATGCTAACACAACAGAATTATGTGAAGTCTAGACGCAACAGGTCAGGTTTTCAGGATAGCCCCTATTCAAACCAGCTGGCTTAATTGTGGTAAGTATACTGAGTCTCTAATTGAGCCAGCTGTGCTGAGTAGGGATATCCTGAAAACCTGGCCTGTTTGCGACCCTCAGGGACTGGAGTTGTGCAGACCTGCTCTAGCCATCTATTTACTCATTTCTGCAGCATGTTTAACCAAACTAAATAGAAAAAATGTCACTTAAATGTAATAACAATGTGTTATAATTTATAATATACTTGGGCAATTATACTAAGCAGTTTTTTTGCCATTAAGGTAGAACCTTACATTCCAAAACCAAATACAAAAACCTTAAATTTTTGGACCAAACATAAAACATATTTACACCTAAACCAAACACCCGACTAAGCGCAATTTATTGTGGAGATACCAGTTGAGTAAAAAAAAAATGGGGAGGGACTCTTCCAATTCCTGTTTTAACTATTTTATGTTTTTTATTGTATTATTTTGTGTTTTTTTTGTTTATTTTTAGACTCACCTTTCAAACTTAATGTGCCTATTCAATGCTTAGCACATACAGAATTGGTCACTACTGAAGCAAAATAAAGAGTTAAACACGGCTGGTTACTATGACAACCAGTAGACCCTTATACTGTACATTGCAGGAGGTGTGCATTGCCATTGATTTTCCTTAAAGCTCAGTGGGGGAGTGAAACACACATTGGCTGATTGTGGGAGGAACGTATTGTATAGTGCTACTGAGTAGGTTAGGGAGCTATTGAACAAACTGCTTAACTGCAATGTATCAATGCAGCAGCAAAGGGATGGCACTTTGAACTAATGATAGAGGAACCATGCTTGGGCTGCTGATACATTCGTTTATTACAAATGATTATCTGCAGAACCTTTCATACCTTTACTTTAGATCTTCAACTTTCAACATTATAGAGTAGGTGATCTGATTGATTCCTCCTTGTGGGAGTGGATTTCCACCATACAATTACTTAAGCAGTGTAAAGGGAATGTCTTTATTCAGACACCAAGCGCTAGTGATTCATGGTCTACACCTACTTAATGAGTATTGATTATAGTCAATGTAGCGCACTTTCCCCCCACCCCCTGGGCGATATGGCGGTACTGTTTGGGTTCTTTACCTGTGGCTCACAGGAGGCTGAACCTCTGCTGCTGGGAGCCTGGGGTGTACTGATCCATCTGGTGACAGCTCCTCACCTGCGCGGGATCCTAACAGTGTTGGATAAACCCCATGCAGGATACTTGTAAGTAATACACACTGGTATGGTATATAACAAGTTTACTGAATGCATAAGAAGAGAAATAACAGAATACTCAGGCCTCACAGGGCCATATACCCACACCGTGCCCCAAACACCGTGTCCACACCCTGGTGTCGGTTACCCCAAAGTACCGAGGTGCCCCATGGCACCAACTACTCTGGTGTCCACACAGTAACCCACCCAAAGTGTGTGTGACAAGGCTGCCACACCGCGTCTTACTGTTGTGCACTTGTAGGGGGAACTGCCAGTGCTTCAGCACCAGTGTATCGGTATCACTAACAGAAGTGAACCGCCATCCCACGGCATCATTGCCAGCGAAGGCGTCCGCCCCCAGTGGGGGGTGTATATGTCTGGACGGTCCCACCGTGAAGATAGTCTCTGTGCCTTGCGGTGGTGGTTGGTCCCAGACCGCAAGCCACAATGCTGCGTGGCGTTCGCTGTGTCCTTGACACTAATGATGCTAAGTGGGAAAGGGGTCCCTGTTTTAAGGGGGCTGTCCCTATAGCAGCACACAAGCTATGTGGAGTCGGGGCCTAGCTGGGTCTAACAGGGAAGTCTCTGACCAATGCAGGATCCTACTAACACCCTGAACCTACATTTTTACCCTTTGATGTCCAGCTCCAATTGGCATGGCTTGCAAGAGATTCTGCGCACCCTATTGGTTGAACCGGTAGTGTGCTTTCTGCCTCTGTGCATTGTGGGGCTGTCGACCCCGTGCAGCCACGGGTGTAATGGTCATGCATGTCATTGCTACTGACATGGCGCAGGGTAAAGCAATATGCCACCGTACCGGGGAATAGCTCTGCGCATGCACAAAAGTGCCGATATGAGGTGGCCATTGCCCAAACATGGCGCCCCCTGTGTCGAGTGTGCCGCGGACCTTCCCGGCCCTGCATCGGAGGTAAGGGAAGCCTTGGGGAGCCTTTTATGTAGTCACACAAACAGTCCACCCTTAGGGTCTCTTTATTGATCCCTCAATGCAGCTCCCCTCCACCCCTTGAAACATTTCCACAAATAAAACTTGCACAAAAGAAAGGTCTGGAGGTAAACGGCCCCGGTTTTTATTAACATACACTTAACAGCACAGTAAGTGCCATAAACCCTCCCCACAGCCAGTAAGGCCAATGAGCTCAACTAGGCCACAAAAGCCATAATCCAGGCACCCGCACATTACCAGCCACTCAGATGGCTTATCATCAGCTTCAAGAATGGATCCCAGTACCCACAAATATAGAGTTTTCCTACTGCCAATATAGGCCACCATGAGAAGATTACGGTACCCAAGGAGCCCTGTCGGCCAATGATAACCTACCAATACCTATCAATTAGCCACCTTCAACGAGGCTAATTAATGTTGGTAAAATTAGCCCCAGAGACTCCAGACCCACCAGGACCATTTCCACCCCTATGAATGATAACACTAAATAAAAACAAGCCCACCACTGTTAAATGATTCAAAAAAACTGCTGTATGCCCATTGACAGGGGACCAGCTTCTGTGTTGTCATCAACCTCAATCCATAAATCCATATCCTTTACATCTTGAGATAATTGTTTGTGCACCGCCATCTTTTTACGAAAATGCTTCATCATAGAGCCATATACCTATGCACAAACCACACCATGTATTGGTATTTAAACAGAGAGAGCAAAGAGACGTGTGTAGGTGTTTCTCAAGATTTGCTAGCATGGACGACGAGGGAATAACGTTCCTGGATGGGTGTGCAAGTCATAATATTACTGGGTGTGTGAGTCACAATACTACTCGATGTGCGAGTCACGATAGTGCAGGGTGTGCAGGTCACCATACTACTGGGTGTACAAATCATAATAATACTGGGTGTGTGAGTTACAATACTATGGGGTGTGCAAGTCACAATACTACTGGGTGTGCAAGGCATAATACTACTCGGTGTGTGAGTCACCATACTACTGGGTGTTTGAGTCACCATACTACGGGGTGTGCAAGTAACAATACTATGGGGTGTGCAAGTCACCATATATGGGGTGTGTGAATCACAATACTACTCGGTGTGCGAGTCACTATAGTGCAGGGTGTGCAAGTCACCATACTACTGGGTGTACAAATCATAATAATACTGGATGTGTGAGTCACAATACTACGGCGTGTGCAAGGCACAATACTACTCGGTGTGCGAGTCACCATACTACTGGATGTGCGAATCACCATACTACTGGATGTGCAAGTCACCATACTACTGGATGTGCAAGTCACCATACTACGGGGTGTGTGAGTCACCATACTGCGGGGTGGGTAAGTCACAAAAATATTGGATGTGCAAGTCGCAATACCACTTTATTGTACAAGTTGCAATACTATTGGGTGTGCATGTCACAATACTACAGGGTGTGTAAGTCACAATATGACTGGGTGTACGTGTCACAATTCTACTGGGTGTGTTGTCACAATACTACTGGGTGTGCAAGTCACAATATTACTGGGTGTGCAAGTCACTATCCTACTGACTGTGCGAGTCATAAGACGAGTTAGAACAGACACACATGGAGTGTGGCAAAGAATGCCACTTGTAAGGACTCACAGAAAGGTAACACACGGATCGTCTCCCTGCTAATTTCATGCTTGCGTGTCCTAACCAATTGTGACATGAAATCTTTCATTTACCTGGAGTAATTAGTCTTTATCACTGTCATTAGAGAAATCGCAGACCCTACCCACTCAAGTGACTCAAATACCCAGTGAAAAACAATCCCACATATATTGTAAGTGACTTTGTTTCTTTTCAGTTCTGTACATATTTGATTTGACCTTATTAATATATTTTCTTTGCTAGAGACTTCTGCGCTGGGATGTAAAAGCAGGTAGTGAAAGCACTGGGTGGGGGGCAGAGGCTACAGACCTGATCCTCGCCCCTCTCTTTTGGGTGCATCCCCATAGTGAGGACCGGTTGCAGAAATAGGCAGAAACCTGCTTATTCTAGTATAAATAACAATATGTTTTCTTGTGTCCAGAAACGTTACCCTATTGACTCTGATGTATTAATACACTTGGAACTCTTTTGACACTACCAAAATCTGGACACAAAGTCCCTTCCTCAGACCAAGGGTCAGACCAAGGGTCTGAGGAAGGGACTTTGTGTCCAGAAACGTTACCCTATTGACTGATGTATTAATATACTTG
This sequence comes from Ascaphus truei, assembly GCA_036426205.1. Classification (NCBI taxonomy): domain Eukaryota; kingdom Metazoa; phylum Chordata; class Amphibia; order Anura; family Ascaphidae; genus Ascaphus; species Ascaphus truei. The sequence goes on along the minus strand of WSYH01011504.1, from coordinate 14,232 downwards.
GAAGTCTTTTGACACTACCAAAATCTTTAGTATGCTCCTTCTATTTTTTGTTCATGAAAATATAAATGAGTTTGTATTTACTGATAGAAATACATTAATGATGCTAAGCAACCTATTTATCGACATGCATTATCATAACTAGCTCTTACAAACATTTTTACATAAAACAATAAAATATTGGGCCACCATGGTACAGCATTTTTGTTATAGGATACAGTTAGGAGTAAATGTCATAGCCCTCAGCCACAAGCAACTCACAATTTACAAAGAAATATACAGGCACATGGCCCTGTCACACAGACCTTACAATCCAATTTTAATGCCTAAGGCACATGAAAGTAATGTGACTTGCCTAAGATCAAAAGTAAAATTGGCAATGAGATCTGAACTGGGTTCATCTGCTTTAAAGTCAGTGTTCTTGTATATACTCTATTTCATTAGGATAACGATTTTTATATGTGTAGTCTACATTGAAGGATATATGCACCTTATATCTTGTACTGAAGATATACATTACATTTATGTACACTTTTTGCAAAGTGAGCATTTTAAATATAGCTACAGTACATCAAAGTAGCAATTTTTTCACTCCTCATGCATCTGTGTTTCATGCTAACACAACAGAATTATGTGAAGCTCTAGACGCAAACAGGTCAGGTTTTCAGGATAGCCCTACTTCAACACAGCTGGCTTAATTAGTGGTTAAGTCATACTGAGTCTCTAATTGAGCCAGCTGTGCTGAAGTAGGGATATCCTGAAAACCTGGCCTGTTTGCGACCCTCGAGGACTGGAGTTGTGCAGACCTGCTCTAGCCTATATATTTACTCATTTCTGCAGCATGTTTCAACCAAACTAAATAGAAAAAATGTCACTTAAATGTAATAACAATAGTGTTATATATTTATAATATACTGGGCAATATTTACTAAGCAGTTTTTTGCCATTAAGGTAGAACCTTACATTCCAAAACCAAATACAAAACCCTTAATATTTTTAGGACCAAACAATAAAACATATTTACACCTAAAACCAGAACACCCGACTAAGCGCCCAATTTTATTGTGGAGATACCAGTTGAGTAAAAAAAAAATGGGGAGGGACTCTTCCAATTCCTGTTTTAACTATTTTATGTTTTTTAATTGTATTATTTTAGTGTTTTTTTTGTTTACTTTTTAGACTCACCTTTCTAACTTAATGTGCTCTATTCACTTGCTTATGCACATACAGAATTGGTCACTACTGAAGCAAAATAAAGAGTTAACACGGCTGGTTACTATGACAACCAGTAGCCCTTATACTGTACATTGCAGGAGGTGTGCATTGCCATTGATTTTCCTTAAAGCTCAGTGGGGGAGTGAAACACACATTGGGCTGATTGTGGGAGGAACTGTATTGTATAGTGCTACTGTACGTAGGTTAGGGAGCTATTGAACAAACTGCTTAACTGCAATGTATCAATGCAGCAGCAAAGGGATGGCACTTTGAACTAATGATAGAGTATACCATGCTCTGGGCTGCTGATACATTCGTTTATTACAAATGACTTATCTGCAGAACCTTTCATACCTTTTACTTTTTAGATCTTCAACTTTCAAACTTATAGAGTAGGTGATCTGATTGATTCCTCCTTGTGGGGAGTGGATTTCCACCATACAATTACTCTAAGCAGTGTAAAGGGAATGTCTTTATTCAGACACCAAGCGCTAGTGATTCATGTCTACACCTACTTACATGAGTATTGATTATAGTCAATGTAGCGCACTTTCCCCCACCCCCTGGGCGATATGGCGGCTACTGTTTGTGGTTCTTTACCTGTGGCTCACAGGAGGCCTGAACCTCTGCTGCTGGGAGCCTGGGGTGTACCTGATCCATCTGGTGACAGCTCCTCCACCTGCGCGGGATCCTAACAGTGTTGGATAACCCCATGCAGGATACTATGTAAGTAATACACACTGGTATGGTATAACAAGTTTACTGAATGCATAAGAAGAGAAATAACAGAACTACTCAGGCCTCACAGGGCCATATACCCACACCGTGCCCCCAACACCGTGTCCACACCCTGGTGTCGTTTACCCCAAAGTACCGAGGTGCCCCATGGCACCAACTACTCTGGTGTCCACACAGTCAACCCACCCAAAGTGTGTGTGACAGCGCTGCCCACACCCGCGTCTTACTGTTGGTGCACTTGTAGATGGGGATACCTGCCAGGTGCTTCAGCACCAGGTATCGGTATCACTAACAGAAGTGAACCGTCCATCCCACGGCATCATTGCCAGCGAAGGCGTCCGCCTCCATGTGGGGTGGTATATGTCTGGACTGTCCCACCGTGAAGATAGTCTCTGTGCCTTGCGGTGGTGGTCTGGTCCCAGACCGCAAGCCACAACTGCTGCGTGGCGTTCTGCTGTGTCCTTGACACTAATGATGCTAAGTGGGACAGGGTCCCTGTTTAAGGGGGCCTGTCCCTATAGCAGCCACAAGCTATGTGGGAGTCGGGGCCTAGCTGGGCCTAACAGGGAGTCTCTGACCAAATGCAGGATCCTACTAACACCCTGAACCTACATTTTTACCCTTTGATGTCCCAGCTCCAATTGGCATGGCTTGCAAGAGATTCTGCGCACCCTATTGGTTGAACCGGCTAGTGTGCTTTCTGCCTCTGTGCATTGTGGGGCTTGTCGACCCCGTGCAGCCACGGGTGTAATGGTCACTGCATGTCATTGCTACTGCACATGCGCAGGGTAAAGCAATATGGCCACCGTACCGGGGAATAGCTCTGCGCATGCACAAAGTGCCGTATGCGCGTGCGCCATTCCCAACATGGCGGCCCCCTGTGTCGAGTGTGCCGCGGACCTCCCGGCTGCATCGGAGGTAAGGGGAAGCCTTGGGGAGCCTTTTATGTAGTCACACAAACAGTCCCACCCTTAGGGTCTCTTTTACTTGATCCCTCAATGCAGCTCCCCTCCACCCCTTGAAACATTTCCACAAATAAAACTTGCACACAAGAAAAGGTCTGGAGGTTAAACGGCCACGGTTTTTATTAACATACACTTAACAGCACAGTAAGTGCCATAAACCCTGCCTCCACCAGCCAGTAAGGCCAATGATGCTCAACTATGGCCCACAAAAGCCATAATCCAGGCACCGCACATTACCAGCCACTCAGATGGCTTATCATCAGCTTCAAGAATGGATCCCAGGTACCCACAACATATAGAGTTCTTCCTACTCGCCAATATAGGCCACCATGAGAAGATTACGGTACCCAAGGAGCCCTGTCTGGCAATGATACCTACCAATTACCTATCAATTAGCCACCTTCAACGAGGCTAATTAATGCTTGGTAAAATTAGCCCCAGAGACTCCAGACCCACCAGGACCATTTCCACCCCATCCTGAATGATAACACTAAATAAAACAAGCCCACCACTGTTAAATGATTCAAAAAAACTGCTGTATGCCCATTGACAGGGGACCAGCTTCTGTGTTGTCATCACCTCAATCCATAAATCCATATCCTTTACATCTTGAGATAATTGTTTGTGCACCGCCATCTTTTTACGAAACTGCTCATCATAGAGCCATAATACCTATGCACAAACCACACCATGTATTGGTATTTAAACAGAGAAGAGCAAAGATGGGGTGTTTTTCACAATTATGCTAGCTTGGATGGATAACGCCTGGAGCCAATTAAAAATCATTAGGGCGCATAACCTTCTCTCCATAACTTTTCTTGACCTCGCCTAACTTGATAGACCTCGCTTAAGCTTCCCTTTAGCCTGACAGCAAAAATAATACTTCAATGTACTTCACCCCAGATCCTTGTTTTTTCACCTCAGCTGGTAAAACAATCACTGCTACCACATGCAAGCAAAAATCTCAATCAGCCAGAGTAGGGACTTATCCCACGTTTCTGTCATGATAGAGACTGCTAAAACCCCAGGCATGGGTACTAACAACAGTCCACAACATGAACACTTAAGGACCCCTTGTATGGCTCTCTAGAGCATTACATGGCGCCCTTTCACATAAGGCTCAGGGCTACTATACATGTCTCTTTGTTAGCTATTTTTGTGTATTGTTTATATATTATTTAATACTCGTTAAATGTTAGGTTTGATTACTGTCAATCTTGACATAGCACAGCTCTTCTCTTTCTCACTTGAGTACATGTACTTGAGGTAATTAATATTTTACCTACTACTGTGTACCTCCCTTATTCCGCTGGGATAATAATGAGTTGTACAGTATATTAATCTCTTAGACCGTGGTTTTCATTCTTTTTTTTTGGTCAAGGAACCGTAGAATTAGATTGTGAAATTCTGAGGAACCCAAACACTCTCTCCCCCCCTACCCACCCCATCACACCTCCTTGCAGTCCCTCTTTCCCCCACTAACCCCCCATCACTCATGTCTCTCCCCTCCTCACACTCTCCCTCTTCCCCTTACACACACACACACACACACACACACACGCACGCACACACACACACACACACGCACACGCGCACACACGCGCACACACACACACACACACACACACACACACACACACACACACACACACACACACACACACACACTATCTCTTCCCCCTCTCTCTTCTATACACACACTCTTCCCCTCTCTCTTCTACACACACACACACACACACAACCTCCCCCACTCTCTTCTATACACACACACTTTAAGGGAGCTGCAGTTTTGTGCCAAAAATCCCTGCAGTGAGAGCACGTGAGAGCCCCACGAGAACACCTGCTACAATACACACAGAAAGAACCTACCACACGCATACCAGTAGTGACCACATACAACCCTACCCTAGAGGGTATACGAAAAATAATCAAAGATCTGCAACCCATGCTGACAGAGGATGCGACATTAAAAGAAATTTATCCCAAACCTCCCATTCTTGCATTCCGGCAACCACCAAACCTCAAACAGAAATGAGTCAGCAGAAAACTTCACAACGATTTTAAAGACATGGATAATGGCACAATACCGTGCAGCAACAAATGCTGCAAACTCTGCAAACATATTTGCCAAGATCCCACAGCCAGTCACAACCATAGAACATTCAATGTTAAAGGATCATACAGCTGCACATCCAGGAATATAGTGTATATATTCAGTGCAACAAATGTGACCAAGGTTGCTACATTGGGGAAACCAGCCAAAAACTACAAGGAAGAATGAATATGCATAGACACTCTATACTCCATCACGAAGAAGGAAGATACTGCTCACCTGTGGGACATCACTTCTCACAACCAGATCATTCCATAAATTATTTAAAAATCAAAATCCTCAATGGAATGTTTAAAAGCACCCAAGAACGGAAAACATTTGAACTCAGAATGATAAGACTCTTTGACACCAAAACCAAAGGACTTAATGCGGACATGGGTTTTCTCACACCCTATCAAAATTGTTTGTAATTATCCTGCTTGCCTCAATTCTTATCCACACTTTCTCTCCCCCCCAGCATCCCTTCCCCTCCTCACCTTTCTTTGACACTGTCCCCTGGCTTCAAACACTTAACACCCTACCTTATCTACAGTAAATATCTGGGTTTTTTTCCCTCTCTCTACACTGTTTTAGCCATTGAATCATTTGTATATCAGTATTGCTGACCTGAAGAAGAGAGGATAACTCTCGAAAGCTTGTCCTATGACATAAATTGTTAGTCCAATAAAAAAGGTATCACCTAATACTGAAGAACTCATTTATTCTGCACTATCGCAACTGGACTAACACGGCTATTTTCTGCTTTATATATATATATATATATATATATAGTGCCCTTCTCCCCCCGTACCTTCATACCCATACCCCCTTTACCCAACCCCTCCTTGAAAGTGACACCAATCCCTCACTGAGCGTCACTCACTTCATCCCGCCTACCTCGTTGGAGGGAACAAGCAATGAGATGTGAAGCAGTTACAAACAGGAGAAAAATCTAAATGAAAAAATTTGCACGGCCAATCAGTGCTCACCTTGGTGAAGGCGTCACACTTTGAATTGAGCTTATTTAAGCCATTGCTGCTTGCATGCATATCCACAGTGACCACCCCTAAGGTCCCCTTAGTTATGCATGCACATTTCAGTGTTATATGTTTTCAGGTCTTGGAACTATGGCCCTGACAGAGCGTTTGGCAGTACTCTATTTTATCTTGGTCCATTGCAGACTTGAAACTCAATAATGACACTTCATAATGACACTCCCAACTATAAAGCATGTCAAAATGGTCGGATTGGAGTTGTTTTATTAAAACGTCACACTCAAATCATGCATTATGACCTCTGTCTTTTTTCTTTTTCTTCTACCTCTTTTCTCCCCTTCCATCCCTTCACCCCCCTCTCCTCTCCCCCGCCTCCTCCCTCTGGCCTGTTCCCTTTTCTCCACTGATTCCTCTTTCTCTCTCCTTCCCCCTCACTCTCTCTGTCCCTTTCTCTTCTTTCTCCTCTCCTTGTTTCTCCTCCCTCTTCATCTCTTCTCTCTCCTTCATCACTTTCTTTAATACCTTACAATGTCCCCAATTCTTTCCGGCTTTTTTCTTCTCCATCTTCTTACTTCACTATCTCCTATCTTGATTGAAGATTCTTCTTTGCTTCACTTTTTCTTCTTCTTAAATGCTATCATCTTCTTCATCTGTATTCTTCACCACAGGTTGGGGCGCCCACTTGAAAACATCCCGTTTCTGGCGAGATTTTTTTTATGGGGCTGTCGCAGAAGATGGTCACTGGAAACACATTGTAAATCAATCAATTGCCTTGACGTACCTGTGATTCCCTCTCTTAAGTGACATATCGCAGATTTGCCAACCAAGCAATAGAACAAAAGAAAACGGTCCTTAAGGTGAAAACACACATGTTGTATACATTAGAAAGGATGATAGCCAACCTGGTAAAGCCACGGATACAGATTTGATGTTGGATAACCTCTGAGTCTGCACAAATCTCTTTGTACCTCAATTGTGGGACCATCTTCAGAGCAGGGGTTAATTTCACACAATAACTCTACTTCTATGTATAACAATGTGAACAGTAAGACAAAACATTGTTCTTTTAAGTGAATTAAGAAAGCAAGGCCATAAAACTGTACCCAAACAGGACTTTTTTCAGTGCAGTAAATAACAGAATAGAAATCACATATGCAGAAATTAATGCTCCAACAAACGTTTTACCCTAAAATGTGTACAAACATTCCATAAAAGCTCAATGTGTTGCTGGAATTGTGAGTTTTTTATTGTGTAAATATTTTCCAGTTTTTTATTACCTGATGCTTGGACGTTCACATCATGATATCACAGAGATTAAATGGCAATAGTGTAAAATGATCCATTACTGGTATCTATTTCCACTTGAAAATGTTGTGTTTACAATTAGTTTGTATTTTCAACTAAACAGACATAAAAATCCCTGGCACTTTATCTATCATAAAATAAACATATTCGGTCGGCTTTTTTCCCCATACATTTTGTTTCTAAAAACATTATGGCCAACTAAACAGTTCAGCAAAAGACTAGTAATGTACATTTTCTCCTGTATTTTACAAATTAAATAAACCCAAATCTAAAATTAACAATAATCCAACAGATACCTTAAACTCAAAAGTGTAGGTGTTTGTTCTTATATATTGTACTATATAAACTAAGACAACAAGACAAAGAATCTTGTTATCAGTACATTTTGCTATTTGTAGTTAAAGGTCTGATATTTTACAGAAAGACTATAGCAGAGTAATGTTCTCTTTCTATTGAATGAATGTAGATTAAAGATAAGCTTCAGTTGAATGTGAGAAACATATATACCACTGAGTGCACAGGAAACATAAAGATCCTTTATAAATTAAAATGAAAAATGATATACCTTTAGATTAAACGACAAACCAGCATTCAATGCCCTGCATTGATACCTGGTAGAAATGGAAACGTCAAAATGCTAACTGAATTGAAACTTGCTGTCATCAATGTAAATTGCAGAACACAGAATCAAAAGAAAAGCATCCAAAATATATTCCTTTTTAGATAGCACAATGCACTTAAAATGCACAAGGTTGCTTTAGAGGAATTATTAAATGAAACACTTAATAAGGTAATATCTACTTGCAGAAGAAAATCATCTGTAAGAGAGAAGAATAAACGAGGGTGCTTTCAGTGTGTATCTGCACATTTCTAATCTTGACACACAATCAGCCATCTGTTAGTAGGCAGTGTGTTCTTCATTATGACTGCACTATACATCTATAGAATGGAAAGACAGAGGCTAGGAAGCTAACTGTCATCACATCTCTTGGCCTCATTCCATATACCGTGTTTAAATACTTCTTGTAAAAAGTAAATAATCAATCTGTGATGTGAATTATCTCTTTCTGACATCAGCAACTGCAATTACTTGTAGCCAGGTCCTTTATGGTCCCCACTCTCACCTGCCAGATCGGTTGCTAGGAACGCTGCGGGGAGGTTGCTATGTGCATGGAGCAGCGAGCGGGTCGCCGGTGCTCCGCCGAGGACCCAGCTATCTTTGTTTGTGCACGCGATGCAAAGGCCACTCGCGCATGCCCAGTTGGGTTCGGAATCTGGTGGCCATCTTGGTACACTCGCGCAAGCAGCAGCCATTACACTCAGAAGCTTCCGCGGGAACTAAACTTCCCAGCAGCCTCCGGGGCTGCCAACACAGATGACAAGTTCAGCCAATAGGGATCTCCCTGCCACAGACTGTTACATTTGGCGCGCTCAGCTGGACCATGCCAGTTGGAGAAGGGAGCCAGACAGAGATGTAGTGTCTCAGGAGCCTGTGGCTCTGAGGCTAGGCCTAGTTTGTCCCTTAGGCCCCAGATAGGCCCCGATCAGGTGTAGCTTGTGGGCGGCTTCAGGGAAGGCCCCATTAGATAGGGACGCTTCCCCATTTTGCTGTCTAGTGTCAGGGACCACTGTGGAGTGCTGCACAGTGAGCTGGCGCGGTTCATGACCAGATTATCTCAGTGTTAAGAGACCCTGGTGATATTATCACACTGGAATTCACCCCACGCGAGGTGGACACCATCGTGGACGATGTTTGCTGGATCAAGCTGATCCTGCTGCTAAGTCGCTGCACCGGGTATGGAGTACTCGGCAGGTATCTCAATTAAGTGCAATGCACAACTACCAGGGATAGCGCTACCGCTCCACACACTTTTGGGGGGCCTGACATTGGGAGAAGAACATCAGGGTATTGATGCCTGGCACCCAATATACTTTGGGGACACTCCATTGGTGTACTGTATGCCGTGACATATATATATATATATATATATATATAATATATATATATATATATATATATTATTTATATATATGTAAGAGAAAAGAGAGGACCCCGCATCCCCAAGACATGTAAACACAACTAAATACCGACACTAGAAAAATTCAAACTACAGTGAGTTGTCGGTGGTGTCTATAAGGGCAGTTATAATAGATAGTGAGAGAGAAAAGGCCCTAAATAAAGCACTCTAGTATTTGTATCAGTACAAATCACATAAGGTTTATTAATGTATTGTCAAAGAACAAAAATAGTTAAAACAAAGCACAAGAATGTTTAAAATACAGCATGGATCCCCTGTTCATTACAAGGCTAAACAATTCCCTCAAAAAAGATGCCCAAGATACACTCAGATAGTATTCTGAACCACCTAACAAAATAAAACCTGGTGTGACACCCAACAGACTAAATAGTCACGTCTAAGGCTATGTAATCCTACAAAAAGTCTAATATGCCTACTAACCCCTGCAATATAGGGTTTGTCTGAAGCGACAATGAGTGGCAGGTAAGTGACACAGAGATACACAGATTAAAGCCTGCAAAATACATGTAAGCCTATAGCTAGAGAAGTGATACATCACCTGTGTCAGGTACAGTGTGGTCGGTACTTCAGGGTGGAACAAGGAGGGATGTTAGAGCATAGTAATGTGACCCAAAGAGGGGACAAACCAGGGGATCCTGCCTGCTGGACCTGCTCCTACGCGTTTCGGCACACAGCCTTCTACTGGGAGTGGTGATCTAAGCAGGGTAACATGCAGGTTTAAAAAGGGAACTAATTGGGCTAGTGGGTGTAATCACCTGGCAAAAATCAGACTGACATAGATTAACAGAAGACAAACAGGTGTAAGCCAAGATTGAGGCTAATGGAGTCAGAGATGGTCATAGGTTATCTGCCAATGAAAATTCTTATGTATGCACTCACACTCCTCCAAAATAGTCACTAATTACATGAATACCTGCCTGGTGGGTCCAATATATGGCGTAGCAGAAAGCTTTCCTCAGGCTGTAGCACATAATGTACCTCAGAGCCACAGATGTAATGAATTAATGGCATATGTGTTTAAGGGCAGAAAAACGGCCTCCATATGTCACTGCGCATGTCCGTACGTCATGACGTCCGTCTTGTAAGCAGGCGCCCTGAGCTAAGTAATGGGCACTAGTGAGGCAGAAGGTGTCTATGGGCAGTACACTGCGCATGCGCGGCTCTGTGTCTGGATTCCGTGTATTAGCAGGCTAAATAAACCCTGCATCACGTCTCGCCATGCCCGCGCCTCTGCATAATGGTCTCAAATGTAATGAGCGTCAAAGGAGGACACATTCCGCTCACCACGATCGCAAAGCGCCCACAAATATAGCTAATGTAAGCACAATGTACATAAGGATTAGCCTAATTCATTCAAATTGCAAGGGAACCTAAGATTAAAACTCATCAAATATAGCCCCCAAAAGGGCAACCAGGCAAACAATTGTGTGGTCCGCATCACTGTGGAAGCCATAAGAATAGATGAACACAATTGCTTAGGCATGACATATAACATCCAAATGTAACTATTAAGGGATGCTATAGGAGTGATATAATGTGGTATAATTGTTATTAACAGTAAGTGCATGTAGGTATGATCCATACCTGTACATCAATAAATATAGACTTGTGCACAAATGGGATTCAATGAAAGATAATCATCCACAAAACTGTGGACTAACAGTATGATAGCACATACATGATGGAACGGGCAATAGAGTTCTCCAATAGATCACTATTAGTATATTGATATTGACATATCAGTGAAGATACATAGCCCAATGCCCAATTAACGTCCAGACTTGGAAGAATAACATGGTGTGTGATTTTCTTTTTGCTGTAATAACGTCAGATGGTGTCCTTCCATATTAGTCTTCAAATAAAGACGTAAGATGATGAACGTCATATGATGCATAAATCAGAAATTAGTCCTTCTTGAATGGTTTAAGTAGAGTGTGGAGCAGTGCTGAACAAAACAGCCAAGAGTCTTTATGGAGATATCCAAACGGTAAGGCGATGAGGTCGTGTATGGTTGGAACCAGCCATGTAATATGCAAACCCAGGACTCTGTGGATATAAAAACAGGGGTTGGGAAGGGAACAGAGAGAAGTGTATGATTCTCATCACTAAATTTGTACTTAAAAAGCCAGGGGATATCAAAAACATTCAAAGGATGATAATGGCAGTATGTTATTACAGGCTAGTGCAATGCCTATATAAACATTGCGAAACCCAGTAGTCATTAAGACCCCTGGGAATCTATGAATCCATCTGTACATCCACCTCGACTCCCTGCGTAATAATGCCCTTTCTAAGTCGCCTCCTCGAGTCCCAAACTTACCCTCTCAATCGCAAATGCTTGTAAGAGGTTAAAGTCTGACATGTGTATCTCAAAGAAATGTCGGGCTACCGAGGTGATTTTCTTAAATGCCTGAAGGTCTTTTGAGGCTTTTTGATGTTCCTTACATGTTCAAGTATTCTAAACCTTACTTCACGGTTTGTCTCCCTATATAAGGAGCCCGCAAGGGCAGATGACACAATAAATGACGCCTTTAGATTTGCATCCCAGACAGTCTCTTATTTTAAAGGTATGATTCTTGGAAGAGTCAGTGATACCTCTGTCTGATACATATACCGACAGGCAAGAACAATTTTTTTCATTATGAAACCCTTTTTTCTCTAGCTGTTGAGAGGAAAGTTGTTTGTATGGTAGGAACAAAATGACTAGTCCTAGTTTGTTTCTAAGGTTGGGCGATTTGCGGCTGCTCATTGTAATTCTGTCGCCTAAGGCTTTTTTAAGATCGGGGTCTGTCATTAGAATCTGCCAATGATTTTGAAGTGTAGTACGTAATTGGCACCATTGTCGGTTATAAGTACATAAAGCGGATTTTACAGTCTGCATGGGCTTGCTTTTAGGGTACAAAAATGTCTCGCTGGGGTAGCTAGAGCTAATTGTAGCCCTTGTCCACACTGCGTTTGCTATACCCTCGCTGGCTGAATCTTTCCCTCATCTCTCCTGCCCGTGTGGTAAAACTCTCTCTCAGGAGACATTGCGTCTAAGTCGCAGGAATTCACTTTTTGGGATGCCTCTGATTTGGTGTTCAGGGTGGAAGCTGGTGCGTGAAGTATGGAATTGTGGCTGTCTTTTACGAAAGATGTCAGTATGCAGTGTGCCATCAGGACCTATATTGATATAAAGGTCCAAAAATTCTACCTGCGTACTGCTACAGCTAAAGGTGAGTTTGATGTTCATGTTGTTGTGGTTGAGAACACCGACGAAGTCCCTGAACCCCGCGGCGGTACCCCGCCAGAGGATCAGCACATCATCGATGTATCTCAACACACAACACGTGTTGAGTGAATATAACGTTATCCTCAGAGAACACAACCTCCCTTCCCACCAGCCCAGGAAGAGGTTGGCATAGGAGGGTGCCAGTGGCCCCCCATCGCATTACCTCTTTTCTGCAGATAGTACCTACTCCTGAAATAAAGTAATAGGAGTGAGAATAAATCTCAATAACTTCAGGATAAGGTCCATCAGTCCAGTGGAGACATCTGCATGACAGATAAAATCGTGTGGCGCGAACCATCCTCATGATCAATACATGTATATAGAGACTCCACATCACAAGTCCAGAAGAATATTCTCATCGACTGTGATGTGGGCTAAGCGCCCAACACGTCCATGGTATCTCAATATAAGATGGTAAAGTCTCCACTGAACATTGCAGAAAAGAGTCTATAAATCTGCAGATGTTCGCATAACCCACCTATGCCTGATACTATAGCCTTCCCGGGGGGTGGGTCGGATCCTTGTGCACTTTCGGCAACAAGTTAAAAACGGGGGGACTCTAGAAATTTGGTGATTAAGGCCTGACTATTACGTTCAGTGATATAGTTGTCTAATACTGCTGACCTCAATATGCGGTCGATCTCAGCTTTATAGCGGATGTGGGGTCTGAGGCAATTTCTGAATAACATGTATGATTTTTTAGTTTTTTTGTAAGCTTCTTTTCATACATCACCTCAGGCCATGACTATATTGCCGCCTTTGTCGCTGGGTTTGATGACGATATCCCGCATCTCCTTCAATTCCTTGATCGCCACAGACTCTGATCTGTGAGGTTTGCGTCATCCATCTTAGAGATATTTTCTTGAGATCTTCCGTGACCATTTTCAGGAATACTTCCACTGGAGGCCAAATCTGCCATGGGGCAGAAGTCGACTGTTGTTCAAATGTGATAAGATATCCTTTTCTTCTGTCTGTATTATACCTTGGTCATCTAATAGGGATTCAAGTTCTGGAGATGTATTTGCTCTGTGTATTCAGCTGTAACAGCTCCGCATTCTCATCACTGCTTCCACGTCTTAGAGAAAAATTTGTACAAAAGAAGCTTTCTGCAAAATAAATTAACATCTTTGATCCACTCAAAGTGGTCATGCAGGTTGTTGGGGCAAATGAGAGCCCTCTTCGTAACACTTTTTCCTGATCTTCTGTAAGAGTATACCTTGACAAGTTAATAATGTCATTTCATTATCCATATTTATGGTGGTGTTACTCACTTGGGTTTTTGTGTTAGTATCGTGCGTCCCCTTAGTGGCACTTATATACAGTATTATTTTTATAGTCCTCTTGGTCACGTTCAAATTTGTTTTTATATATATAAATACTGTATATAAGTGGCACAGTGGGAGACGCACAAACAAAAACAAGAGTGCAAATAGAAAAACACTTAACAAAAAAACCAACTCAGTCTCTATATCATCGGGGGTGTCTGCGTCTGACTTAGAATTATCAGACGCCGAAAGCACTTCTTCTATTCCCATTTAACAAGTCGGTCACATTTTTAGACACAGGTACAAAGCTTTCCCACACTAGAAGGAGGACTAGGAGGGGAGCAAGAGAG
>WSYH01011503.1:0-20753 GCA_036426205.1 Ascaphus truei | reverse complement strand
ACTCATACACTTTGTTGAAATGATGGTGTAAATTTAAAACTAAACTTTATTAGAAACATAGTAAAACAATGGGGATTAAAATAGGATTAAACTCTTTATGACTACGCTTAATTACCGTAGGGATATGATAGTCCCCAGGTAGGTAGTCGTTATTGAAGTGTTGCTTGAGTACACTAGCCCCCAGCCACCTTAATTAGGGAAGCCTGGGGGAAAGCTAGATTGAGGGATTATAAATACTATTCTTATATGGAATGCCAATTATATACTTGTAGTGCATTGGTGCAATATTATTGAAATGACATAGCTAATGGTGGGTTGATTGCACAGCCTGTAGTTAGCAATAAAGTGTCATTTAAATCTTGATAAGATAATGCACCTATGTTACCTTAGGGTTAAATGAACAGTGTAAATTACTGCCCCAAGGATACACAGCAGCTATAGCTCTAGGTCATATTGTTAAGAGCTCTAGCTCTAGCTGATATTGCACAGTGTAGTTATAATAAAGTGTGCTGCACTTCTAAAACCTGTTGCTAACTGCAGTAGGTGATAGATTAAATAGAGCACCGTATAGACAAATGGTGGCAGTTGCTATATAATCTGCCCCATACCTGAAGGGTGTGCTATTTAACCATATAAGATTGTGAACTGACTTAATCAATAGATTGAAATAAACATGATCTCTGATATAGAGCACCATGTGTATACTGATTGCTATACCTGGAAATCCCTGTATGAGAGTTACTGTGCAGAGTAGTTGGGGTATAGGTGTAAAAACAATTCAGCTCCGCAAGTGTAGAACATGAACAGCCCTGATTAGAGCTACTCTGCTGTAACAGTGAATGGTACAGTAGTTAGCAACAGCACAGGTAAGTATACTCTACAGCTGCTGTATAGCTTGTCAGTATAGATATATATAGAAAAGGAGGCTCCCTTAGACCATCGGGTAATACAGGAGTGTAAACTGTGCAGGAGCTGAGTCACAGCGCTGCCTGCTCTGTCATTAAGCATATATAGCAGCGTCTGTATCAGAGGGCTCAGTGCCTGCACCTAACTGAGGGCAGAACTCCTCCTGAGACTCAGCTCCTGCACAGTTTACACTCCTGTATTACCCGATGGTCTAAAGGAGCCTCCTTTTCTAGGGATTATATATATCTATACTGACAAGCTATACAGCAGCTGTAAATGCATTTTTCATGCATCGGATGCATGCCGGGGATCTTCATGCTGATATTAATGGGTATCAGCTCCGGAGACCCCCGACATTAATAAGATGCAGGAAAAGGGCCTGATTTTTTCTAAGTCCCATCTCGCCGCTCCTCGCCGCTCATCCCCAGCTTCTTGCCAACTTTTTGTGCCGGGACGATTTGGAGAGGAATTGTCAATTCTAGAATGGCGGGAAGCTGATCGGGGCTACTAGAATTCAACAAGGTTAAAAAAGTGGCGAAAAGTGGCTTTTCGCCGCGTGTCTGACAAAAAAAAATTCCGCAAAAAAAGTGACGACTTTTTCTCTTCTCGCCAGCTTCTCGCTGCTTACTGAATCTAGCAGGCATTTTTGGTGAGAAACTGGTGAAAAGTGCCTTTTCGCCGCTTAATGCATGACCCCTTATATCTGCACTTTCTGCTATAAATCAGACAGAAAGCTGTCTACTATCCTGGGACTTTGTCACATAATTTATGTATTTAAATATTGTGTTTTTCATCCTGCACTCATACTTAACAGTAACTTTGCAATTGCTGTAATTCCTTCCTCAGTTAGGTGTGAGTCATTTAATAATATGGATGGTTTTTGGATGTGCACACTGAACAATGCACTTTTACCTTTTTAGGGGTTTTGTTATATAAAAGGTTTGCCTGTCTTATAGTAAAGTCAATGTCCCGCGACAGAAAATAGATGAATCTCTTCACTGCCAGAGGACCTGTAAAAGATGAGACAAGTACTAGCACGACTGTCTTCTTCAGCTCTAAATGGATTGCCAGTCAACTCCTGCTGCAGGGCATTGCTGTAAGGCAGCTGTAACCCTTCCTGTGATTGTAGTGAAAGGTTACATCAGGACAGATACCCGGATGCACGGACGCTACTTGGGTTCTAATTAGTCTTCATTCATTTGACGTGTTCAATTGATAGGTTTCACAGGGTGTCCAGCCTAGTTGACCCTGGAGATATAAGAGAGGAAACTTTGTTGGAGGACTTATATTTGGAACTCTTGGTTTATTATTGCTTAATTTAGAGCCTATTTTATGTTGTATAAGTTTTTCCCACGATCCAGGGGGAGCATGGGGAATATAAACACACAAAAACAACAATCTAAGTGTAAATGTAACCAATATTAAAGTCCCTAGTGAATCTTGGCCCCTATGAGCAGCCTACTCACAAGAAGGTAGTAGTTTTCAAGCAGAGGTGACTAAGGGCTGGCTGTGGAATTCAGGAAATGTAGAGTTGCCCCTTCACTGGTGGATTGAGACCTCAGCAAGAGAGAAAAGAACGCACATAGCACAGATCATATGATTCCAACAATTTATAAAACTCTAAAAAGTGCACACTTACAGTGTTGCAAATATAAAACAGCATGTAAGCTATAATTAGCTTTTGAATGACCACTGGAAGACAAGCGCCGCCTCTCACCGCACCGAACCAGACGGGAACTCCGGCTGGACCCCTCGTTGGTATGCTGGAGACACTGGAAACACTGCTCTGTCGCCGATTCCCGGATGTTGACATCACTTCCGGTTTCGCTGCTGCGGTGTAGGCTGGGATTCCTCTCTCCACAGTCGCGTCACACCTCTCTGAGGTATCCATACAAGAAGAAACTACTGCACAAGACTCTGGTCTAAATTCCTACTTACCTCCTCAAAGAAACAAATAAGGTTAGTTCGCCATGATCTATCCTTCATAAATGCATGCTGACTATTAGTAATAATTTTATTTTCCATTAGGTATTCCTGAATATTATCCCGTATTAAACCTTCAAGAAGTTTCCCCACTATTGAAGTCAGGATTACAGGTCTGTAATCCCATGGTTGTGATCTAGCTCCCTTTTTAAATATAGGCACCACATCTGCTTTACGCCAATCTTGTGGTACTGAGCCTGTGGAAATTGAGTCCTTGAATATTAAATATAAGGGCTTGGCTATTACTGAGCTTAACTCCTTGAGAACTCTTGGATGTATGCCATTGGGGCCAGGGGTCTTATTTACTTGAATTTTTTCAAGTCGCTTATGAATTTCTTCCTCAGTTAACCAATTGATCATTAACCAATTCTCATTTGCAGAGGTCACAGGCTGCCATTACACAGGGGCACTCAGAACACAGCCTTTGCTACAACTCCTGCCACTAAAATTGGAGAATGAAAAAAGGAGAAACGACATACATAAAACCAATTTCAAAATGTGATACCAAAGTATAAGCAATGTTAGTGTTTCTTTCTGCTTTTACATTTAAACAAAAAAAATTGAATTTAAGGTGAACACAAAAATGCAAATACAAACCACCTAGGAAATAAATAACCTAGAAAAAGATATGCACTCATAGATTAAAGTATACTGTAGTGTCATTGTTCTCTGGGTTTTTTTTTTGCAATTAAAAAAATATATCTTTATCTTGGAAACCATACTGTTAACTCCAGCTTTTTATGTAGGAGACTAATTTACTAAAAACATGTAAACATTTTTTTTCACTTTCTCCTATAAAAATAAAAATCTGGTCATTAAATACAAGACAATGGAAAGCTGAACAAATCTCCCACATTTTCCTTCCAAATCCCTGAAAGTCTATTTTAAATGTTGGCCAGGAACCACAATTAACCATGTGAATCTGTAAGAAATGTTCTCCCCCCTCCCCCCCCCCCCCCCAACTATGAAGAGTGTGTGAGCAATTGATTGATTATAAGACAACTGTTGGGAGATATCTGAAGAAGTGAAGATGTGTTAGATAGATAGATAGATATTCAGGAATAGATGATATGACATACAGCTATCTTGGGCTATCTGTGAAAGAATTTGGGCATGGATATACTGTACAAGGGTGATTACCAGATTTGTAAGACGCTATCATGCCAGATAGACAAAGATATGGATCCATCTAGAAAGACATATGATGCCGCCATACTGTATACAGAGAAAAATCATAAGAAATTTCTATGTAGATGGTTCTCTCTGGATATATACTGGCAGTTTTGGTTAGTGAGCCTGACAGGATAATCGCAAGATCACAGGAGAACACAGAAAGAGGGATTCCACCCAGGGAGAGCAGAACAAACAGATGATATACACCATGATAAAAAAGCATATGACCATATATCTGCTACATGCAAGTAATAACTTTGGACAAATAAACGTGACTTGTGTGCTAAACCGTATGAGGAATTATTATATCTAGCTAAAGTAATATAATGTATTGAAGATTCAACATTATCTATAGATAAAACCAGGAGAGAATATACTATAAATCAACAAAGATGCATTGAAGAAGTACATGTTGAAAAGGAGAAAATTGTTTTAGTATCTTACCATAACTTTATTTTCCTCTGTAGTCCTCCACGGCAGTGCACACTGCCATGGAGAGCTACCTAGACAGAGAAAATTACGATAAAACGTGATCCTTTCCTGGGCATATCCATGGCCGTGGGCACCAAAGGAAAGTGCCCCAGCAGTACCAAATGAGAGAGGGCAGAAATAAAACATGACAGTGTAAAGCTGCTTAAGCTTTTTAATTCTTTGAATGTATAACCTCTTAGAGTAGTTTTCGGCCAAAGTATGTATCTGCTGAAGCATTGGAGGCCAACTTGCAAAATGTAATAAAGTTATTAATCGAAGTCCAAACTGCTGCCCTACATAACTCTAAAGGAGAAGCTTAAGGCTTCACTGCCCTGAAAATGGCTATGGATCTGGTGGAACTGGCTCTTAAACCTTCTGGAATCTGTCCACCTTGGGAAACAAGCCATTTTGATGCCAGAAACAATTTAGTGACTGATGGACTTTACGACAGCTTGAACCCTTCATCCACTTGAAGGGGAAAAAAAAGGACACTTTCTGACCTGCTGTACTGTTCCGTTCCGTTCATGAAAGGTAATGTTTCAGACATCTGATGACATGTAAGGAATGGAGAATCTGTTCTTTAGTATTTGATGGATTTGGACAAAGTAAAAGGTTAAAAAAATTCTCTTTTAAATGAAAGATACCTTGTTAGGCAACAATTAGAGTACTGATCTATGAACTAGTTTGTCCTGATGGAATATCAAAAAAAGTTAGTTCTCGGACTGTGGGCTGATGTCACGGCCACCAACAAAACAGTCTTCAGTTAGATTTTGTATTGATATTTGCTCAGATGGTCCAAACAGGCATTTAGTGAGGGTTTACAGAACCAAGGGTAGATCCATGAATCCTAAATTGCAGCTTTATTCTATGTATAGCCTGAAAGAAGCGTGCTATTAGATCTAGGGTGGCCAATTGTTTGTCTAGTTTTGCAGACAGTGCTGAAATGTGGACTTTTAGGGAACTTGCACTGAGCCCCATATCCAGTCCCTTCTGTAAAAAATGCCAGAATTGAAGTAATGGATGGATTTAAGTAATCAATATCCAGTATACAGAATCATTGTTGGAATTACTGCCACACACTAATAGACTTTGGAGGTAGAGGCCTTTCTTGCTTGCACCTTCAATATTAGGGATAATGGAGGACATAGGCTAGATTTCCATTCCATAGACTTCCATTTGAAAGAGAGCGTGTCTGTGTAAGAAGCTTGTGTGTGGAATGTTCTTGAGTAGAACAGGGTTTTTTTTTTCTTGGCTGAAGCCATTCTATCTACAATATTTGGAGCATTCCCCATTTTTGTACGATTGATGAGAAGATGCTAACCAGTACACAGAATCATTGTTGGAAATGCTGCTGCACTCTAATAGACTTTGGAGGCAGAGGCCTTTCTTGCTTGCATTCAAGTTTCTACAACTTTATTGGATAATCCTCTTTCTTGAGGAAGCTCTGCTCAACCGTAAAGCCATCAAAGCCCAAGTCTTGTGTTTGGGGTACTGAATACACCATGTGGCACGAGATCTGAAGTTACTGGTAATTGCCAAGGTTGACGATGTAAACATACAGTACTGATGAGTAGAGGGAACCATGGTCTGTGGGGCCAAAATGGGATAATAGCTACAACCTCTGTTTTGTCCTTCATTATTTTCACGAACACCTTCAATATTAGGGATACTGGAGGAAACACGTAGGCTAGATGAAACTTTCATTTGAAAGAGATTGTGTCTGTGTAAGAAGCTTATTGGTGGGGTTCTTGAGTAGAACTCTGTTTTCTTGTTCTTGGTTGAAGCCATTATATCTATTTGGAGAAAACCCCATTTTTGTACGATTTGTGAGAAGATGCTGGACCATGCCCCCGGAATCACTGTTCCTTGATTTAGGAAATCTGACTTCAGATGTAAATTTGCTGAAATATATATTGCTGTCAGGTCTTCCAATTGTTCCTCTACCCAGGTGAATATAGGAGAAACCTTTTAAGAAGATCAGACTTCTGTTTTCCCCTGGTTTTCTTATGTATGAAACAAGCAGATTGGCTGATCGTATTTTTAAACTTCATATTCTTTCTGATGAGAAGATCATTGCTTGTACCACTGTATTATGTGTATTGTACACATGTATTATTTCTAATATATTTGCTGGAGTGTCCTGATGCATTATGGTCCATTTTACTTGGGCCACCTGAGAATAGAGTTAAACATCCCAGCCTGTTCTACTTTCGTCTATGATGAGCAGGACCCAATCTTCATCACACAGGTAACAACCATGTTTTAAACTCTCTTCTTGTTCCCACCATATTAATGAATCTCTTACATGTTGTGGAAGGCAAATTATCTGAAGAGGATGTCTTCTTCATTTGTACCATTGATGAATAAAAATTGTTTGGAACAATCTCATGTGCCGTCTTGCCCATTTGACGACCTGAATGGTAAAGGACAAAATGTCTATTAGATTCATATACTGTAGAGCTTGTAGCCAATCGTTGTTTCTTTATCCTGTGTATAAGGATTTCTCTTTTGTCACGGGCCAGGGTGACAACTCCTCGTAATGTGTTGAACTGAATACTTAAGAACCTTAAATTGTGTGATGAAATGAAGTGACTTGGTTCTGTTCACTAACCATCCATGGTGTTCTAAGAATTGCAGTACTCTTGCAAGGTGTAGGAGAAAAAGAGGTTTGTCTTGAGTCTTTATGAAGACATTGAAGAGATAGAGGCATATCTGAATACCTTCTTTCCTTAGCTCTGCAACCAAAGTCACTAAGACTTTTGTGAAGGTTGTTGGTGATATAGCAATACCGAACGGTAGCGAGCCTGCCTAATAGCGAATCTTGGATGTATTTGATGACTGCTCGCTATTGAGATGTGATAATAGGCATTATTTCTATTATTATTACATTGTAATATATAATGAAATAATTATACAACTCACCATAATGCAGAATCAGTGGGAGCCCTGAGCTTGTTTTCCTGCAACTAGACAATCCCATCAGTGCGGGAAAGAGGCGCGGACTAAAATAAGTGTCGGATTCTGACTTCTCATAAGGAGCGCGCAACCTAGATCCCTCGCATGCGCAGTTTATAGTAGGGTTCACGCTCCTATGAGAATCTAATGCCGCCGCTGATCTGACAATAGGCGGAGCTTAGGCGGTAATGCTCGCCCACCTCTCACCTCCTGCTGTGCGGCCCGGTTCCTAACAGGCCACGGACCAGTACCCGAGAGTTTGGGACCCCTGATCTATAGGACCTCTTACACATAGGATGTTTTCTGTCCTGTCCCACCTAGAAGGTGCGACTTAACCATTTGGTGCCCATTGCCATGGATATGCCCAGGAAATGTAATTATCTACACGTTACCACAATGCAGGTCTCTCTTAACTGATAACTTAAGTATTGTCCTTTTCAAACCTAGCATAAAATGAACCATCAACTGCTAACTGCTAATATGCCTATTGCTAACCAAATCAAATCATCCTCAAATGATATAAATAAAAAAATAAAAAAATTCTGCAGTTCGCATACTGAATACATAACCGGTACAATATACAGAATATATGATTACAAAATATTACATATTACTTTCAATTGGCTGCTACAAGGAATACTAATCAATTTATCATTTATCCCTTTAGCTAAAGGATCAGAGTTGGAGATCCTCTGCGACTACAGAGAGAAAGGCTAAGGTTCAACTTTGGGGCCTGTGCACTAACATCTAAGTTCAAATGTGTTGTGCCAACAATTTCAGTGCTAAAAAGTAATATAAACCTTCATAAAATGTGCGTTGTATGTATGAAGACATTTTTTAAAGAGGAATTACATGTTTATTCAATAGGAAGTTATAACCGAGCCATATTGTTTCCCCTGAGGGAGATTTAAACTCTAACTTCACTGAAAAAAATCTCAGGAACCAAAGGGTCCCCAAGCTGAAAATAGTATCATTTAGCACAGAGGGACCCACAGTTCCCACCCTGTGAAAAATGGGTGCTAAATAAAAAAAGGAAAAAAAAAGGAAAAAAAGTAGGGGGAACTGCTCTGAAAACAGAATTGTGTTTTCTCTCATTTATCAATTGGTAAATATAAATTACAAATGTAATATTATTCATAATAAACAATCTGTGAAAATATCAAATTTAGTTTACTTCTATTATGAAACAACCACGCTGTGTCAAATAAATGTTTGTGTTGATACATAGCAACTTAATGCAGTGTGAAGTCTTTTTTGGATATACGCCACGAACTTGGCAGGTTATTTTGACACATTGTCTCCTTTTTACACGCACAGAAACATTCTATGGTACAAACCCTTCACTCCTAGGCCTTCAGTATTTTGTCGTAATCAGAATACACGCTGCCTGCAGGCTCCGACCATGAAGACCGTACACAAGTGGAAACACATTCTTTATACACTTACAGAAGTCTGGTCTTTCACTTTTTGACATTATTTCTGTGCCATTTACTCCAAAAGCATTGACATTGTGCAATTTATATTCATTTTTTTTTTTAACCCAAAACAGATTGCATCCATACCTGATAAAGTGAAGGATTGTCAAAACAATTTCTTACGACTTTATTCTGGCCAATGGATATAATCTAAACACTGCTCCATTAACTATTGCATGTTTCTAAGTTTAGCTGAACCAGTGCAGTCAACCTTTAGAAGCAGCAGAATGCGCTGCTAGACGTTTTTTTTTTTTCATTATATATATATATTTTTTTACTTAAGCCGTTTTCATTTTTTTAAATCTGAAGCTCTGTTCAGGAGATATAAGCGTTTGAAATATTAAGTGCCCAGGAAGTAAAAATGTTGCTCTCCCCAAAGCACCGTAAAGTCTAAATGTTACCATAGTACCTTCAAAACCTCAGAGATTACGATAAACCTGATTTTAACACAAAAAAAAAATCTTTAAAATAAGTTAGGACATATTTTGGTGGCAAGATATTAACTTCGAGTTAAACTTATGTAGGCTTCTGGGATGGATTGCGGCTTTAAAATGTTCCTTACGTAAACTCCTGGGAATATTGGGTCTCTGGTAGAATGCTTTTGTAAACAAGTATATGTAATCCACACACACCCCGCCCCTTGGCTGCAATAGGAAACTACAATTCCTAGCTTGCTGTGCTGCAGCAGGGAGCCACTCCTGGTACAGGAGGATGTGACTTGTGATGGACGTGGCCTTAGCCTATGAGATCGAACTCTGGAGAGGCGAGACCAAGGAAGGAGCTAAGGACGAGGCTATACTATGCGCGCGAGACGTACCTCGTGGTGTCGCGCATGACTGCCACAAAGGCGATTTGTGGCCTTGTGGGAGACGCAATGGAAGTGGAGTGGCGTCATGGAGCTGGTTCACCCTCATTGGCTGAACCGCTCACGTGACTCGGCCATTGTGCAACAAAATCAAATTATTTTGTCGAGTGAAAAATCTGCCGCACCACGGCTTCGACCTTGGCGGGGTCGGTAGTCACTCCGTCGACAGATATTACATGACCCACGTAGGTGACTGACGTGCAGCAGAACCGGCATTTGTCCAGGGACAACTTCAGGCCTTCTTTACCCAATCTGTCTAATACCTTCAACAGTCGTTTCTCGTGCTCTTCTAGAGTCTTCCCGAATACGATAATATCGTCCAGGTAGACTAAACACTCCCGGGGATTCATGTCTCTGATGGTCTTTTCCATCAACCGTTGGAAGGTCAACAGGGCACCGCAAATGCATTGTGGCATGCGGGTGAACTGACAGAAGCCGAGGGGACAGACAAACGCCATCTTCTCCTGGTCTCCGTAGCTCAAAGGTACCTGGTAGTACCCAGACCGCAGGTCCAGCACGCTAAACCATTGGCTTCCGGACAGCGCGTTGATGAGCTCTTCTATCCTCGGCAGGGTGTATTGGCCAGGGATGATACGATTGTTCAGGGTTCCGGTAGTCTATGCACAGGCGGATTGACCCATTCTTTTTGCGCACTACTATGATCGGAGAGGCATAGCGGCTACGGGATTCAGTCACAATGCCCGCTGTCTCCATTTCTTTCAGGACATCCCTCATGTCTTCCACATCTCTGGGAGCGATGCGTCGGGAGCACTCCCGGAAGGGTGTGGTATCATTCAGACGGATCGTGTGCTGGGCGCTCCGGCTGCAGCCCACATCCATCTTGCTGGTGGAGAACACTTCCCGGTGTTCCTCCAGTTTGGCACTTAGCCTTTCCTTCCATTCGATGGATAGGGTTGATTCCCCAAAGTCAAATGGCAGCTCGGCCGGCTGATCTTGAGCGGCGACGGTGTTCACTTGAGCCACCGTCTCGACGGGGGTAACTGGGTATATCCAACCCAGTGTTTGACCTTGGTCGAATGGCATGGTGTACAGGGAGATGTTCTTGATGAACACCTTGATTGTCCCTGGAATTGAGGACTTCCACTCTCGTACCTGGAACGATCTTGTACCCTCTATAGACGTCTTCCTCAGGCGTACTCTCTAGAGAGAAGTAATGGTTTGGCTCATCACGACCCGGATAGCAGCACACTGTGTCCATGTACATTACTCCCCCTGGTGGAATCTCGGTCATCCCGCTGTGTGATTAAATAGATCAAAGTCAATTACTCGAGGTATATCTGGCACACTTTCTTACTTGTACAGACATAATCAGCTGCCGGTGGATCAGGGAATGTCCTGCAGGTCCCATGTAGTAACACGATAGGAGAAAATATCCTGGCACTCGGGCCTTGCAAAAAGAGTATTTATTACAGCCAAAAATCTAGCATTTCGACTGCCACGCAGTCTTTATCAAGGACTTGATAAAGACTGCGTGGCAGTCGAAACGTTAGATTGACTGCGGGGAAGTCGAAACGTTGGGTTCGGAACAGGGACCTCATTCTAATGTTCAGTGTGTGATATTACATGGTTCAGCAGGTATGAACAATAAAGTTATAGTGGCCTCTCACTAAAGAAAGGGGGGCCTGTGACAAGAATAGGATGGCAGTTTTCTCACGATCCAGGGGGAGCATGGGGAATATAAACACACAAAAACAACTATCTAAGTGTAGATGTAACCAATATTTAAGTCCCTAGTGAATCTTGGCCCCGATGAGCAGCCTACTCACAAGAAGGTAGTAGTTTTCAAGCAGAGGTAACTGAGGGCTGGCCGTGGATTTCAGAAAGTGTAGAGTTGCCCCTTCACTGGGGGATTGAGACCTCAGCAAGAGAGAAATGAACGCACATAACACAGATCATATGATTCCAACAATTTATACACTCCTGAGGAAGCCGAATCATTGGTTGGCGAAACTCGTAGAGTGGTACCGCCCATTTGTGACGCCACTGTGGAGAGAGGAATCCCAGCCTACACCGCAGCAGCGAAACCGGAAGTGACGTCAACATCCTGGAATCGGCGATGGAGCAGTGTCTCCAGTACACCAACGAGGGGTCCAGCCGGAGTTCCCGTCCGTTTCGGTGAGAGGCGGCGCTTGTCTCCCAGTGGTCATTCAAAAGCTAATTATAGCTTACATGCTGTTTTATATTTGCAACACTGTAAGTGTGCACTTTTTAGAGTTTTATAAATTGTTGGAATCATATGATCTGTGCTATGTGCGTTCATTTCTCTCTTGCTGAGGTCTCAATCCCCAGTGAAGGGGCAACTCTACACTTTCTGAAATCCACGGCCAGCCCTCAGTCACCTCTGCTTGAAAACTACTACCTTCTTGTGAGTAGGCTGCTCATAGGGGCCAAGATTCACTAGGGACTTTAATATTGGTTACATCTACACTTAGATTGTTGTTTTTGTGTGTTTATATCCTCCATGCTCCCCCTGGATCGTGAGAAAACTATCTACATTTCTGGGGAAGAGTGAAGACCACCCCACCGGAGGGTAGAAGCAGGGGGGTGATACCTTTATTGTTTTTTATCACTTGATTATTCATTTGTTATTATATTATTTATATCACAGTTTATTGCACTAGTAAGCACTCAAGGGTGTTAGCGCCTTCTTAATCACTTATATTACACAAAGAATAGGATGGCATACTAGCTACTCCCCAGGGAAGGAGGGGGCTGCTCTTCTTTATAGTATAGAGCACCGAGTGCGAGTGAGTTCAGTCTGGGATAGCTCCAGAGAGAGAGAGTTCTTACTGTATTTTAACCTTCAAGGAGTAAGGAGTGCTACTGGAAGAGACCAGAATATGTATACTCTGCATAGAGAAGTGGCTGAGGCCTAATCCAAGATGGGATAGAGTACAATGAAGTACAATTCAGTGCATGTACTATGAAGATGAATAAACTTCAGTCAAATATACATCTGATGTAGTATTTGAAGCATGGTAATGGTAAAAGAGAGATTTGTCCATGAGGTGCATCCGGAAGGCTCAGGATCCTCTTGGACTGAGGAATTCACTGCGAACCTGACCTGATACTCCCCACACCACCGCGGAGATCTCCAGCCTTCTGTTGCCTCACAGGTATATCCACAGAAACCACAGAATACACGGGTAGCAAAAACATTTCCCAGAGGCTAGGGGAAAGAGGGCTACATAACATTACATACAAACATGATTATAAACAAGCTACGTACATGAAGGATTGAATCAAATTCAACACTAATATCTGTATGATTAATACGTGTTTTTATATTTTATTTCTTTTTAAAATTACAACTTGTTAGATCGGTTGTTTTGACTGCTAGGCTGAAAGTCAACTTACAGCACTGTAGTCAAGAAGCTATTTTAGAACCCATGGTGGTTTAATATCGCAGCTCAACAACTGTAGCCACATCATTACATAAAATGAGGCAATTATCCCGCATTTCCATAACTTAATGCAGGCCTTTTATTTTTGTAAATTTTTTTCCCTTTAATATGTGCATCAATACAATCCACACAATAAGTAATTAGCCAAGTTGCCGATCGATCGGAGAAGATTTAGCTCAGGGGTTCTCTAAATGCCTGTTAGTGCAGCAGAAGAGGACCAAAGAGGCAAAGTTCTGTGGGGAAGATCATGTGACCAGACAGTCACTAGATACAATTGGTGCACTGCTAGAGAGGGGACAGGGCTCAAAAAGGGGTGTGCCAAAGACTGTTTCAGAAGAGGAAGGGGATGTGACTTTGTGAATGGCTGCTATAGAAACAAAAAATGCTCGTTACATTATAATACATTAAAAATGTCAGAGTTCTTTAAAAAAATGCTACAAGTATTTTCTCATGGTGATACAAATAAAAGGAATAAACCCTGGTGCATGAATTAAGTGAAAAATATAAACAAACAATATACAATTGATAATAATAAGTCCTCAAAGGATATATCAATGGTGGTTGAAGAAAGAAGAATGTCCTTTCCTCCTGATGATGACAAAGCTGAAATGGACTCAGTCCTCAATACGTAGTGTAAGTTCTTCCTGCAACAGCTATCCTATTCAGTGAAACAAAAACGGGGACAAGACATTGCGCAGTAATGTTTAGCAATGACGCCCTCCTATGTTGATGTCCCAAAAGAATGCCTACTTACTAGAAATAGGAAGATAGCGCGCAGTGGAGAGAAACTGAATGGTGAGCCCTCTGAATCCAATCTTCTCCAAGGTGGCACGAACCCCACGTGGTGTCCAATGTTTCTGTAAATTAAAAGCAATGAATAGAAGTGCCGCAACAGGCTTGATACCACTGCACAGTCTCTGACAGTCAGTGTACCGGATACTCCGCGTGCATCCCACGTTGTTCCGGTGCACAGTGATGATGTCACTGTCCCTGTGTCAGACGGATCACCAGTCCGGCGCCTCCTTTGGCTCCTCCCAGGGAGCTAAACGTTACTGCACAATGTCTTGTCCCCGTTTTTGTTTCATTGAATAGGACAGCTGTTGCAATAAGGAAGAACTTACACTACATATTGAGGACCGAGTCCATTTCAGCTTTGTCATCATCAGGAGGAAACGACATTCTCCTCCCAGGGAGGAGCCAAAGCATCACTGTGCGCCGGAATAACGTGGGATGCACGCGGAGTATCCGGTACACTAAGGACTGCCAGAGACTGTGCAGTGGTATCAAGCCTGTTGCGGCACTTCTATTCATTGCTTTTAATTTACAGAAACATTGGTCACCACGTGGGGTTCGTGCCACCTTGGAGAAGATTGGATTCAGAGGGCTCATCATTCAGTTTCTCTCCACTGCGCGCTATCTTCCTATTTCTAGTAAGTAGGCATTCTTATGGGACATCAACATAGGAGGGCGTCATTGTTAAACATTACTGCGCAATGTCTTGTCCCCGTTTTTGTTTCACTGAATAGGATAGCTGTTGCAGGAAGAACTTACACTACGTATTGAGGACTGAGTCCATTTCAGCTTTGTCATCATCAGGAGGAAAGGACATTCTTCTTTCTTCAACCACCATTGATATATCCTTTGAGGACTTATTATTATCAATTGTATATTGTTTGTTTATATTTTTCACTTAATTCATGCGCCAGGGTTTATTCCTTTTATTTGTATCACCAACTTGTCATTGGTGACTATTTGAGATAGTCCCCACACTAGGTAACCGGGCAGCTTCATTCACAGTGATTTCCATTGTCACTATTATTGTCACTATTGTGCACTGCACTGTTTTATTTTGATCTAGCGCTATTTATAGTATCACTTGTATTTGTACCAAAGTATTTTCTCATAGTACAGAATGGATTTATTTAGCAAAACACACGTGGGCTGTTGCTTGGTCTGCAGCTTTAAAGCCCCTTTACTCCCCTATTTAATATGGTGAGAAACCGTGAACGGTTAAGCTAACGCCCACCCACTTAAGTAGAACTTAGCACATAATTAATTGTACATTAACACAGCCCTAAAGGTGTAATACAAAGTCTATTCAATGCATCATGCTGCAATGCACTTCCAAGGGATACAACTTCCTCTTGCTGAAAGAAAGCACAAACCAGGGCTATCCAAAAATTGGAACCGCCGTACCCTATGTGCATCAATAATACCCTCTCACCCTCTTCAGGGATCAGATGTGAAACCTGATGCATGGGTTAGAATTTTTTTTTTACGGCATGTTGGAGGACAGCAAGGGAAAACAAAGAAAATCAACACATGGCTACATGTGTTCTATTCTCTGCAGGTAGGCACATTGGGCAGCTTAATAAAGTTGATTAAAATCATCCCTTCTACAAACACAAAATCAAAGGGTGGACAAAGCAACTATTCAGTATTGAATTTTTCACTGGAATTAGTGCTGACCAAGACAAGTACAAAACTAGAGCTTGTAAAATGAGGATACTTTTATAGAAAGCAAATTATATCCAGAATAAACTAAGGTATTGTGTCTAACCCATACACATTACTCTTGGACTTTATGCAGACTATCAATAATTAATCAGTTCCACTGCACATTTTTATGAAAAATGTGTTCTGCCCTAAACAATTTTCATAGACTCAGCACATCTTAAAAAGATTATCATCCCAAAATCACAACACCCAAGATGCCTTTCTGTTACCTACTCGCACATAAATACCAAACAAAAGAATGTATTGAATGTGATGCAGTTTCTTACATCTAAAAAGGGCCCAAAAAACAAAAACAGACAAAATTACAGACCTGATAATACAAGACATTAATATCTTAATGTCTCCATTAAATCTTTAATTTCTTACATTTATAGTTAGGTAAAACTGCAGTCAATGCCAAGATACAGATATACGGGTTTGTACATGAAACTGCCAATCGGGGCATAGAAAAAAGCATTTAAGACCATAGGCGTTACCATGCTCCAGTGCCCCGATCGACACTCTGTTTCATGAATAACCCCTATAACTGGAGACAGATTATTATTATAAACAGATTCTAACTATAGAGCCTACTTTTTTGTGTGAAAAGTTTGCATAACAGTTTATCATCATCGCCTATTTATAATGTTGCGACATATCACAGTGTTCAAGAGAGGTGTACTACAATAAAATGATCACATTGACATACGCGGGTATAGTACGGTAGGTAAGGAGGGTTCTGTCACATGGGCCTTATAATTTAAAAGAAGAGGAAAAGTGAAAACAAAAGTTAGCGGGAGAAAAGGGTTGGTGTGTTTCTAAAGTCTGGTAGCTGGCGGTCTAGGATATTCCGGCGCAACCAAATGAGCGCCAGTGCTTCGCCATGACTCATCCCCCCGTCGCCGGCCACTTCGCCACTGAGGTATGTGCCTAAACCCCCTAACCCTTAGCCTAAAACCCCCTACCCCAAGCCCTTACCCTAAAACACCCTACCCCAAGCCCTTACCCTAAAACCCCTTAGCCTCAAACCACCTACCCTATACCCTTACCTTAAAAACCCTTAGGTTAACCTTCTACCATAAACAGTAATAAAACTTACGTTAGAAGCGGCCGGCGGCCGGGGTTCCAGCGGCGAATTGGCTGTGGCTGAACGCCGGTGGCCATTTGGTCGCAGCAAAATGGTCGCAACCAAATGTCCCATACTGGGCAGCAGGGATTCTTTTTTTATGGTAAAATATACTAGGTGTTAAGATAAAGCCAGGAAGAAGAGACCAGGACTACACCCAGTATACATACATATACTTTCACAATATATGCTTCGTAATCAATTCATTTTATAGCTATTGTACTGTACACTGCCTACATTTGGACTGCGACCAAATACACTGGACAGTACCTAATGTAATGTTTGCCAAAATAGTAACTAAACCCAGGATTTTAACAACAAAAAAACCTGTACAAAATAAAAAGAACAATATTGTAGCTT
This sequence comes from Ascaphus truei, assembly GCA_036426205.1. Lineage (NCBI taxonomy): Eukaryota > Metazoa > Chordata > Amphibia > Anura > Ascaphidae > Ascaphus > Ascaphus truei. The sequence goes on along the minus strand of WSYH01011503.1, from coordinate 3,518 downwards.
ATGGGTGAAAAATATTTTGTATTAATGTAATAGAATATATGCATATACACATAGCATATCAACCACCAGGTGCTCTTGCATGTCAATTTCTAATATTTGCAAAGTTGCTAAGGTAGGCACTCCTGTAATTTGGTAATAATTGTGCTTTCGTGTGTATTGTTTAATAAGAATTTCAGACCTAGGAATTAGAATTGATTTTTAAATTCAAAGTATGTTATTTGTATCAGACAGAAAAAGCATTAAGTCGGATTATGACCTCTAGCAATAGAAGAGGAAACTTGTCGATAACCTTTCTCAGCTGTACAGGGCCCTGAAGCAGGTCGGCTCCAGCAGTCCCCTTTGCTGTCCATCCTATTTATCCTGTCGAGAAACAAAGTACTCTTCCTGCCTACATGTTCTAAGCAGTGTTTTGTAGCTCTTTCCTCAGGAAAGCGTAAACATTCCGGTTTTTAAGATTGGCCAAGGAGACAGTCCTTAGACTACATACTTCATGATCATCCCCAAATCATGACATGGTTAAGGGTTAAAAAGCAATGATTGCCAATTTGATTTGGAGTCCGTCTTCATAGCATCAGAGATTTCATACATTTGAATTGAGTCACTTATTGAAGTATGATACTACTAAAAAATACACAGATACCTCCTGATTCCATGGGGTATCAAAAGACAAAGACCAAACATAAAATTAAAGGATTAAATTAGTAACTGTGTTAGAGCAATGTGAAGGAATGTAATGTGGGGCGTCTTATCTAGCAGTGGATTGACAAGTGCTGAAGATGATTAAATAAACTGTATATGTAACGGTGTTTCCCCCACCCTCTGGGAGATCTGCCTATTAGTGCTGTTTACCTGCAAGTTCACAGGATGCTGAGCTTTCCGCCGGTGGTATGGGGAAGACAGGACAGGCTTTTGGGGTGATGGTTAGCCGTTCTCTCGGTGGTTCAACGCCTCAATCTCTTGCAGGCTTCAGGGATGCTGGAGACAATCCCTGCAGGAGAACCCTCTGATGCTCCCCCTGATTGATTGTAGTCTCAGGCAGGAGTATATAAAATAACTGGAACTTTATTCTCACACCAACAGGGTATCAGCATACACCTGGCACAACTCTGTCCCTTCCTCCGGATGGTCCCTGGACACAAGCTTGGGGCTTGAGGCCTCAAGAGCCAGTCCTCTGCTCTTCCCTCACCCCCTGATGGGATGAAAGGTATCTTTCCCACTCCCCCAAGGGAGGGGATGGAAGTGGTCAGAGCCCTGACTCCAAGCTTCCAGTAATCACTCTCTCTCATGGGAGAGAACAAATGACTAAATTTACTGTGCAGTACCATGGGGGAGGGTCCCAGGTCTGAGCCCGATTGTATTCTGCTCAAACCCAAGGCCCGCCTCTCCCTATCACTCAAAGGAGCTGCTTACTGCAGGGAAAAATCCGGATTGAGCCTAACACTGCCTACACTGATACCAGGGCTTACATGTTAGGCAGGGCAGATTAGTAGCCAAAACCAGACATGGCAACATATAGATATATATCCTTCTAATCACTCTAATCACCAACACAGGATATTTGCAAACAGTAAAAGGTTTCTTAAACCATAGCAAATATATTCGGGGCTCAACATTTTTGGTCCCTAGGGGGATATTCCTCAGGAATACATACACATACACACATTTGGCGCAGAAACATGACAGTCAAGGGGATATAGATGGTAGTGAATCAAAGTACTAGGAAACAGAACTAGAAACCGATGTGTCTCAATGTAACTAAAAAAGAAACAGTGTAATAAAAAAGTGTTAGAAAAAATTGACAATGTGACAGATATTTAAAAAAAATGTGAAAAAAATGCAAACAATTGTTCATATGTCTTCTTAGTGTCTCTATGTTGGAGCACACCAGTGAAGTGCCTTATTGGTAAAGCTTAAAATCCAATGTGGGAAAGTGCAGCAGGTATCTGTGGTTTGTGCTGGAAAGGAAATTCGCTGTCACCTCTGTTGTAAACTGCTCCTGACTCATGGTGGTGACCTTCACGCTGATGGGACCACGTTACTTGTCCACTACACCGATGGATTTCGGCTTCTCCACACCTCGGTTCTGTTGCCAAATTGTCCCTTCTTACACCACGTCACCCCGAAAATGTCAGGAAGCAGGCAAACCGGCACCACTCCGATATTCCAAACACCAATCTCTACTGCATAAGAAACTCTCCCTCATTGGTCTCCTATGTGCCGCCTGTCTGCGCTGCAGCTGGAGCTCCAACTTAGCCCCAATATCACGTTGGGTATAACAGAGACCTCCCTCCCCTCACCAGCATCAGCACACCGCCTGTTCATGGGGCGGCAGGTGCACCAACTACTCCAAAGTTGAAACAACCACCAATCTCCCAATGTTGGGGAGCGGTTTCTGTCTCACAGTGTGCAGGGTAAGTGTTGTGACAGAGTCACTGACTCAGTAGGCTGGAACAGTGAATTGAGAGATGCTGAAGCCAGTCCACAGAGCGTTAATCTCAGAGAAAGAGCAGCAGCTGAAAACTGATTAATCAGGGGCTGGGCTCCTCAGTGAAACAAGTGTTTTAAAAGACACAGGAAGCCGCTATACAGAGAGACTGTTTTACTCCAGAGAGAGAGGGGAAGTGAAAGTTCTCCCAGCCAGGGAGAGTCTGGCTGTATTGGACCCCAGGACCGAAAGAAGCAGGCCTGTGGGGTCCAGCTGGGAATCACACCCAGGATAAAAACAAGGACTGACAGATAAACAAAAACACTTTATTGTTCTGTGCAGAGACTGTGTTACCTTGTTCCATATGCCAGGGCATGTTTTGGTTTGGGAACCAGCTTAGCTGGCTATTCAGTTAGTTAGGGCGAAAGCTATGGTGTAGTTAGCTTTCCCTAAAGGGAATAGGTGTTCATTTCCTATGTTTTATTATGATTTAAAGGGACAGTACCCATTATGATTATTTGTCTGTGGTTAATAAACCACTACAGTTAAAACTTTACACAGCATCTAGCGTCTTACTGACCCTGCCGCATTTTCCGGAAGCTGTGCCCACTGGTTGCCCGTTAATATACCCAGACCTACCGATACCGATGGAGGATTTCAGTCCTGGACCAGCACCTGAAGTACTTTTGGGGGCTGAACTCCCATACCCCTCCGACAGCCCCAGAAAGAACGAAGCTAGTCCAGAGTCAGTCGACAGCTGCTGGTGTGGCTGCCGTAGTCGCCGGTCGACCAGAGGCTCGACCTTCAGGGAAGCAATACAGCAGCTGGTGGACTGTCTAACGCAGTCACACAACTACCACAAGCTAAAAGCTTTCTCCGGGATATCAACCACCCCCATCGGGGAAGAGTTTGGGACTTGGAGAGACCATACCCTGCAAGTGCTCAAGGAATGGTCTTGTTCCAAAGCTGTGAAGAAGCAACAGATAGTCTAATGCCTACGGCCCCCAGCAGCTCAAAAAAAAAAACTTACATTGCAAAACAACATTTGTTTTAAACAAAAAAAAAAAGGAGTAAATAAAACATATAAAAAGGT
>WSYH01011502.1:0-20753 GCA_036426205.1 Ascaphus truei | reverse complement strand
CATTTGCATGTCATTTCCCAGAATCCCTTACTGCAGTGGAAGTGCTGTGTGCTGGGTGATAATGGTGAAAGGCGGGGTTGCAGACCTGCCTAAGACATGCAGATGAGCATACAGTTGTATTTACATTTGCATATTTGCTTTGCTGTGGAGGATTTTTGTCACTTTTTTTACTCACCATAACTTAACTCAGTATTATGGTAGGCCCCATCCTTTAGCTTCTTTGCATACCCAGTTAACCAACCCCACACTGATGAGACCCATCAAGGTTGAAACAGCTGTCTGTGGGTGGGTTTTCTGGGTATGCACCTTAACCCTGGCTGTGCTCAAAGCTGTGACCATGCAGCAAGCTTAAGCCTATAGGGAACCATGTTAAAAATGGTTTTTGAAGCAAAAAGTGGCACTATGTGCTCATTTGCATGTCATTTCCCAGAATCCTTTGCTGCAGTGGAAGTGCTGTGTGCTGAGTGATAATGGTAAAAGGCGGGGTTGCAGACCTGCCTAAGACATGCAGATGAGCATACAGTTGTATTTATATATATATATATATATATATATATATATATATATATGTATATTGCGTCTCAAATATGTTGGTCCCTTAGTGTTTCGTCACAGCAAGCAACGTGACTTCTCAGGGTATCAGTTAAGAAATGGGGACCCAATTAACGTCATGTGAGCCATACAGGAAATGCGGACGGTTGCATGCCTAGCATGTGCATAGACTGAAATTTACATAATGTGTAAATGCCGTGACACAAAGGGAACAACAGATATCATCCTGTTGCTCCTTATGTTTGCTCACAACCCCCCCCCCAAAAAGTAGGGTGAGTGAGTCGCGGAAAGAGGTGAGCAAGTCCAGATGTACTACTATGTGCATAAATCGTGTCAACCGCCACATTTGTGAACAGTTGTGAAGAACACAACAGCATAATAAATCAAAACAACATTTTATATGATGGCGGAAATAAAAGTGAACTTTGCCAAATCTATGAGAAATATATTCAGTGTAAGGGAGATGGCTGGCCAATTTTACAGGGACTAATTGAGCCAAAATGCAATCATAATATTTGGATATATACGTGATCGGGGCTAATAATTTTATCATGCAACCCCACTTATACAATAATTAGCTGCCACATTTCAAAGGGCACTTCATCCCAAAATTCATGCAGAAGGGTCAGTGATAACTGCATCTTGTATTGGACAGCAAAGACGGGCCTGATTCCATTGTTTAACTGCTGTTTAAATAACGTCTTCCCGAATGTCAATCTGAAATGTACATAGAACAAATGTAAACCATAACCTTTCTGACATGTCCTGCTGCTGTTCATCTGTGTGCAGCACGTAGCATGTGTGGGCTTCGATATTTTCAATGTGTCCATAGAGGAAAGGCACAGTATCCACGTCCTCTATATATAAACCTTTGCAAGCGAGCGCCCTCACCTATTGAGGACTGGACCTTCAAACGCCCAGACCCCAGTAAGTGTTTATATTTTGTATTTTGTGTTTTTTGTCGTTTTCCTCCGAGGTTTTATTTAAATCCAAATAAACCCCATTTTATTGCAGCTGCCATGTCTTGCCTATTGAAGACCCAAAAATATTATGTTTTAAAAGAACAACCAGTCTAAGATACTCAAAGGGGTAAATACATTTCTTTCCTGACACCAAATATTGGCATCAGATTACTCATGAATCAACCTCTTTCCCTGTTTACGTCAGTGGTATTCCTGTTATACGTTCCTTTTAAAAAGATGTCCAAACCTTTTTTAAACATCTATTGCAAGGAACGAAATCTCTTTTTTCCCGGCTGGCCCCCTCCATCAGTTCCCCTCTCACATCATCCCCCTCCTTACCACTTACCGTCTGCTCCGATGTCGACGTCAGGACCTCATGTTGCCATGGCACCGTGATGTCACATCCATTGTGGCGGTCATTTGACCGCATTTTTTACATGGCAACACGTCTCAAAGTGCCTGATCCCAGGTAAAGTGCAGTTTACCGAGGCCTGCGCCGCTTCATGGCAGCGTTAATTTAAGTTCCTTTGGAATCGCGCAGGGCCCCTGTAAACCTCACCATGCCGCCCCCCGCAGACAAGCTTGTTCACCCCCAGTTTTGGCCTGCTGTCGTATTGTATCTGCCATCACAGTCTACCTTAGTAATTAATTCCACATTTGATCTAACCGTTACTCTTCAAGAACCCTTTGCCTTGCTGCTGGTTGGAAATCTCCTTTTTCCCTCACAAACTTAAGCTGGACGACCTGGTGTCGCTTGCTGCCTATTGGGGGGAAGGAGATAGTTATTTTGAAGCTGATATTGACCCAATATATTGTATAGTTCATATCCCCTTAGACACCTCTTTTCTAAGTGTAAATAAAAGTAATAAAAATAATAATTTAGCTATAGCCTCCCTCCTCTAAATCAGATGTTCCTCCCCTTTATTAATTTGTGCTCTTTTTTTGCACTGGCCTGTAGTGTCCATATGTCTTTTCTAGGAGTGGTGCCCACAATTGTACACCATTTTCATGGTGTGGTTTTTACTAATGCTTTTAAAGGGGCATAATGTAGTATTTACTCTTTCCTTCCAATCCATTCCCGTTTATTGCAGATAAGATATTGTTTTCCTTTGCAGGCTACTGCAAATTGACTAACCTATAATCCTTCTTTGCATCAGCTTTTAAGTATAAATCCATATTTCTCAGTTTATTGGATTTATATTCGTTCGTGGGAAAATCATGCAAATGTCAAGAAACCACAGATATGGAGATCTTGCAAGACATTAATACTGTGCACCAGTATTTTGTTGAAAGTTTGAGCTTGGCTAGCTTTTTGATATAATTGTGACTGATTTCAGGGCGGTATGTTTAAAATCACCTGGCGTCGGTGCAACTGTAGGTGTGGCCTCTTAAGCTCCCCTAGCCCTACCTGTTTTTGGGCAGTTTGCAGCATCACTGGAGTTTTTGCTATGGGGTCCTGACCAGAAGTTGATCCCCACTGAAAGTCAGGCCCATTTTCCTCTAAAATCGCTGCCTGGGTGGGCTTTCCTCTGTCGGCTGATGCTGCTTCTTCCAACTGCCACAGTTCCCTAGAGATAGGCACGAGCTCTGTAATGTGTGGCCGACGGTGCAGTCGCACTGCTGGCACCGCTCATCAAGCCGCCACTCATAGCCTTTAAATGGACAGATGGTTGCTAAAGCAATGTCATCTGTACATACATCATTAGTAGGGTCAACTTCCTTACTCACTTCCAGTAGTGATGCCATTAAATTAGCAAAAAACCACTGCAATTTGTGGCACTAGGTGAATATACCCACTATGCATATGAAGGGATATATGTTGTTGGCCCCAGAAAGGAATTTGACGGAGGTCCCTGATGAGGACCATTTGGGTTTTCTATCTACACGTCTTCTTGCTGCAAAACTAGGCAATAGGTATCTGTGCAAAATAAATTGTACCGACACAGATCAAAAGAAAAAACTTCAATTGATTCAGTACAGACTTCCTTTTCTTTGTTGAATTGTTATTTTTTCCCCCTAATTTTGTTACGCTACTTTTGCAATCTGGAGACTTTAGTAAGTAGCAAACCTATTATAAAAACGGCGGGGATAATAACGTATTTTAATCAATCTGGAACTTCAGGTGAAGATAACATTGTTACAAATTGGATTGAAAAAAAACTACAATAATGTGGGTTTTTATGACAGGAGTTCACGCACGCCTTTCTTTGTCTGTTCTAAATCTACAAAAAGGGATTAATTGAGTGCTATCAACTATACTGTGGCCCACACTAAAAGGGAAATATGAAAGTTTACAAGGCTGGAAACACAGAGCAGACCCAGGGGCTCTAACTTCAAAGAAAAGCAGTAACATTAGTGAAATCTCCCATGTGCATTGCACAGAGCATGTGACAAACAGGTCACCACTTCCGGGAGGCGATATTAAATATTAGAACTGATGGAGCTGACCGCAATTCAATGATTATAATCGATATCTGTCAACCGTTGTATAGACAAATCCGATCATGTCACAACACTTCTGAATAAGGGTTTGGAAAAGATAACTGTTTATCCTGCTAAAATAACATTAGGCTGTCAAATGTACAGTAGATTTATGCGTCTATGTTGGAGAAGACAGACGCCACCGATTAAGAGTAGACCGTCTAAGTATGGGAAATTAAGAGTTTTGAATGTGTTTCTATATTCAGACGTTTTCAAAAAAGTCGCAAGAGGATTTTTTACATTAAGAAGTTGAAAAACGTCAACCCTGTGACTGATTGTATGACATGTGTTGGGCTGTGTGGCCTCTCAAGAAATGGGTTTAGAAAAATAGACCCTACTTTTTAATCTATGATGGAATTCCACAAGAGGGGTGCTTTGCTATCAGATAACACATGAATTCTTCTTCTACTGTACTCCAGTATTGTATAGGGATTTATGTTTATTGTGGTAATCGGTTTTTTTTTTTTTTGATAACCTGTCTGCATTTAGTAATAACTGTATGTTCTTGTTATAATCCGTTTTTTTTTTCTGTAACCTAGCACTATATATGTTTACATATATTAACAAATTTTACTATTGGTGGCTTTTGGGCCTTTGAATGTAACTGTTTGCATGCCTTTGTAGGAATTATTTACATTTTCAGAGAATATTTTTGCTACAAGAGATGTTAATTTTTCTTTAATAGGACAGGGGACCACTAGATGGCAGAATGTTATATTTATATTTATTCTGGTAGTGGCAGTGGTGTATTATGGCAACTGAATAAAGGGTACATGTTAACTAATTTTAAAGTAACCCACCCGGCTTGCACAGGAGACAGGTGAATTGGCTAGAGTAGCCATGTGTATCAACCCTTGTTGCATCATATAAGTTTACTTGCTCACAAGGGTGGGTTGTTTCAGGAGGGGGGAAGGGGGTACCTATTTTATATTTGTAACATAGTTAGGGGCAGATTATTACTTATTTGATGCCACCTTTGTAGAAGGTGAATGTGGGTCCAGCTATTTAGCGGTGTAATCGACTATTGTCCATAGCATGTCATGTTGTCATAGATGTAACCTCGTACGACAGAGGCCAAGAGGTCGTAAGGTATCTAAGTCTCAACTGTAAACGACTCAGAAAAAAAATCATTCACATCCCGTGGGCCATATTTCAAAAAAATGGAATTGCTGATAGCAACTTGAACAGGTGTTACAACCCGACCTACACCTACGTGAAATTCATGTGACAGTTGCTTAAAAAAATTGTTTCACAAGCAGAAAGGTGAAAGATTGTGCAGTGCATCAAACCGACTTTGTTGCACTGATTACTGTTTTCGCACACTTTATTCTAACCAAATCAATCACCAGGTGTTTTTTTCCCTGGCTTTTCTGGAATGCCACGCTGTTCACCCGGAGCATGCCGCGTTCCCACCAGGGGTCATGCCCCGCTAGACTCGCGGTGATGGGTTAATTGATAAGGTTCAGATTTAATGGCTGCAATGCTTCGCGGGTCCCCCCCGATGGTCATAAATTCTGAATTGTATTCATTATATAATATATTTCTATATATATACTGTCTCACAACAACCCCTATAACCCCTACCTAAAGTACTGTACACATACAGTACTGTATATGCACATCAATGATAGTATAGGTATGGTCCGTCCCCTGGCACGATGTGTTTTGCAGCAGAGAGAGATCCCCGCTGCTCTCTCTGCGGGCAAACATCTGCAACATTAAAAATTATTTAAAATACATTTTTATTCAATAGTGTAATTTGCAGGGGGTCCCGGAGCTGAACCGCGTTGGTTTCATGTCGCGGGGCCCCGCTGCTGTCCCCCGAGATACACCCCCTTTATGAGGTGCCGGTATCCCCTGCCTTAAAGGTCCCGATCACGTGAACCGCAGGCATGTAAAACCAATGCAGAGGGATAACCGGCACACCTAAGGGGCCTGTATCTCGGGAATCAGGTCCCCGCCTAAAACCACAGCGGGTTCACTCCGGTGAGACCCCCTGCACATCTACATAAGTCCTATGACTCGCGGGTGCGTATGAATCGGGACCTTGTAAATGCATGAGGGATACGGCACCTCATAAAGGGGGCTGTATCTCGGGACGCAGGGGGTCCCCTGGACCTGAAACCGACAACGCGGTTCAGCTCCGGAGAACCCCCTGCACTCTCACTATGAATAAAAGATGTTTTTAAATAATTTTTAATGTGCCGATGTTTTGCGCAAGGAGCAGCGGATCTCTCTCTGCTGCAACAACATCTCGCCAGGGGACGGCCTATAGTATCATGATGGCATATCGTACTGTATGTGTATGTTACAGGGGTTTAGGTTTTGTTGTTATAAGGTATATACTGCATTACAATTCATGTATTGCCTTTCCGTCTTCATTCAAGACAAAACAGCTCGCCAACGCCCCCCTGAGGTTTTTACAACGGCATTGCAGTATTTCAGCCACAGCGGGGAATAACAGCTTAAATCACCAGCCGCGAAAATAACGCATACACCCCGTGAGAAAACTAACACAAACCGCAGATAACCGGCCAGATAATCTGAAATTCTCGGAGCTAATAGCCGAGTTTTTAATAAGTTTTGGTCGCCACTGTACATACTGTCACTCCTGAACTTAAGAAATGCAAGCAGTACCTTGGAGAAGATTACCAAAGGATAGATTACAGTACTTGTTCAAAGACAACATACAAAAAATATGGTTTTCAAAAATAACTACTTACAAAATTACAATTACACTTTTTTGATGCCATAGGGGTCCTACAATTCATTGCCAGCACTGGCGGACAATGAAGAGGTTTACTTGCGGACACCACTTGGTGTATGTTACTATTATAACTATCCTGGCTGGCTGGCTGTAAAACTTTGGAAGATCAGTAACCAAAGATTGCAGCCATATCTAATCAAGAATTAATCCCATTGCATCAATGTTGATCCAGGTTATTTGGATAAATCTGTTGTCTTTGTTTTTGCCCCAATATCGGGCAGTCGGGAGCATTTCGTAAATAATGGCAATGGTGTGTTGTTCCAAAAGAACCACAATCATAAGCCATTCATATAGTGTGTTTCTTTGCTATAACTTGCTTTACTATCAGTTTTTTGAATAACTGCTATACTAAATATAATGCTATTACATAATATGCTGATAACTAATAATAAAATGCCATTAAAGATCCGTCCGATTTCGTATAGATTGTCAGGCAGACTGTGATGTCTCACATACTTTCCGGAACCTCACTCTTATTTTTAATATCAGCGGTCCATGGTCTTTCCCTTGAACTTCGTGACTTCACTAGAACTCAGAATCCAAATTCACACTTTTTTGATTCTTACCCCTTGTGTGGAAATTTCTATGTACAGTAGGTGCTGTAAAGAAAGCCCCATCATCTCTACTATTACAAGACTGGTTTAATGATCAGAAGTGTTGTTTGCTTTACTATTAGGTCACAATAGAAAATTAAATAAATATCACATGATTTACAATACAGTAATATCAGGCTCTTTGTCAAGGGCTGGTAGGGGGCTCATACTTAATACTGAAATAAAGAGCATATTTTGGATCTGCTGCAGCCTTCTAACCCATTTCAGAGGGGGAGTGCGACGCTTATAGTGCTGGCAAACCCCATATCACACACACCCTCTCATCCACCCGCCCAACAGATGGCTCATGTTACTGAAGCCATGAACACAAACCCTGGGTGGGGCCAGCATGGGGTTGTTGCTTGCTGTAGTAAAAAATTTTACCCACGGTTTTTCATCAAATGGCCAGTTGCTGCATTTAATATGAGAGTTCAGGGATTCAAGCTTTGAGATGGGCTGAACGAAAGGGTAAAACGTGCATGAGTAAGGGTGGTGTGATTTCAGGAGTTCCGTTGAAGAGAGAGGTTTTAGGTAGTATCGAGAGGGAAGGGTCCAAGAAGTTGTGAACCATAGGTCATTCTCCTAACACTTCTCTACTACAGGAATGTATGTGGTGGAAGGTTCACTTACCCTCGTAAATTCTGAGGGAAAACAGAAACTAAAACGTGACAGTAATCCTGTTCTGTGCCATTTAGTTTTGTCAAAAATAGTTTTTTGTACTCAAGTACTGAATGTGATTAATTTTTCATCTAACTCATACAGTACTTCATTCCCATTTTAGAAATATGAATTCAATCATTCTGTGAGAATTTAAAATGTATAAGCAATTTACTAGTTGTATACTGTACATGCGAATGAGATTAGAATAAGATCCCGCTTATAATAGTATTTCATAGTCTAATGTTATACATTATTAGACCTATGAACAAATAATGTTACTGATACAACTGATTGATAGATCGTTAATAATTTTATTGTTTAAAACCGTCTACAGGAAATGAGTTCACTATAAATGCACTGGAGTAAGATCGATGATCAGGCATGATTCCACACTTCGGAAGTGGCTGAATCATCTGCATACTTAAAGACTGACAGACTCAAAAAGCAGTATTGGGTTTTCAAGTCAACAACATTTTAAACAACCAACATATCAAAGCTCCTGTGTCTAAGAAGAATTTGAATGAAAATTGATAAGGAATTTGAACTCATAATTTTGGAGTGATAGAACCTTTTTGTTATGAAGAGAGTAATCAACACATTAACTGGTTTATTTAAGCCAAGTATTTTGGCGTTCTTCTGGGATAAATACCGTTAGGCCATATCCCTACTCATCAGAATTAACCAATAGACAGGTTTAAACATTCTTAAATTGAAACAGAAACAAATAATATATTTTATGACTTTGGGGAATATTACTATCTACATTAGCACCACATGTCAATGGACTATGTTAGGCTTTTTTAATTTTGTCATAAAATTAAGTTACAACATAACAAATTCTATTGCACTTGGTGTTCTCCTATGTACTAACTTTTCTTCATACTGTGCGATGTAAGGGTCTAAATGTTTTTAGTCCGTAAGTAGCGGTTACTTTGGATTGGTCAGCTCCTCTATAAAAGAGGGTTATTTAAACATTTTAAAAACATGAGAGAACGAGGACTTAAGGATATAGCATTTTAGTTCAGGGGTTACTTCCTCCTCCCTTACGATAATATTTATTCTTTATTCTGTGATCATTGGTAAGTGTATAAATATACTTTAAACACAAATACAGGAATAAAGATATTGTCATCCTAAATTTGAGTATCACTGTATGTTGACTTGATGGGAACTTGTTGTGGTTTTTTAACCTGCATGGATTGGAAACAATGTTTGATTAAAAAGGAAAATCGTTTGTCGTATTTATAACATCCACAGATTAGCGGAAATCTCACATACAGTATAAGAGACTGGGATCACATCCAATTTACGGATTGTACACCGGAACCGGATTGTGAAGGAAAAGGGTAAGGAAAACGGAAATGTTTGTTTTTTAACCCATCTTTAGTAGCTTGCGTCTCCAGTGGGTGAGGCGTGGAGTGTCGGGCTGGTCGAGAGTTGTGAGGACAGGATGCAGCATAGAAGGGGTGGGGGCGTGGCTGCACGGTGCATGCTGCCCCAGTGTGGGACATAACCAGAGGCGAGGTCCAAGCTTGGTGCCACAAATGACTATTTGAAATCTTAAAACTTACACATATTTTCTTTCTGCCAGCTTAAATGTCTGTCAGCCTTAAAAATTCACCTGCTCATCAGTGGGGTGTGTTAGACTGACAATGATGTGTATTATACCTTATGTTAGTCGGATTGTAGTGGCTCTCTCCAAGGAGGAGCCATACAGCCTCCTACCAAGGACTCCCATGTATGAGGATCCAGGGAGCCTACCCCTATAGCGTATTGGTAAATGCAGTAACACTCTCATAAATCCCTTATGAAGTAATCAGCACGGAAAAAATTGGGCCTATTAGCTGCAGCTTATAACGCTTGGCCCAAGGGTTGACTAAAGGACCCTACTCATGAGAATCACTAGTAAATACCCAAATTGGGAGGAGCACACCGGAATTGTTTTTTTGTTTTGTTTTCCAGATATCAAGCCAATACTTTTACCAGCAGAATACTTCTAAAGGTACAGCACGGTAATATGTGCAATCTTCCACAAGTCCCCCTCTGGAAGTCTGACTGTGAGATGGATCCTTTTGTTTCAGCGTCAGGAAAGCGTGTGGAGCGTCGGACAGGTTTAAGCATGTTAGGGTTAAGGGCCAGACTTGGCCAGGGTTTTGGGTGCATAATGGATGTTGTTGGGAAACTCTGCCAAAATTTAATTCTTAAAAAGAAAGACCAGGGGAGCATGGATGAATGGTAACTTTTTGTTTGGCCCAAATAATTATGTATAAAAACAAAGAAAATATGATGATGTCGGGGAAATTACAATAAGCATGTTTGGACCTGGACGTGGGGGAGGAGGGGGCAGAAAAGCCCTGCTTCGGAGAGTAGGTTTAACTCTCAGTTACAGGAATGATTCCGATTTAGCATGGTAAAGGCACGGCTAGAGAAGCCAGTGAAAAAAAAATTTTTTCTAGTGGGGTGGGCTCGTAAGCCAGTTAATGACTTGTTGTGGCGGGAGGCAATGTTTACTCAGATGGGGAGAAAATCTTTCTGGTCCCTACTTGGGGATAAATTGAAGTCTTTATCTTTTATAATAGAAGCTGTGGCAATTAATTTCTCCCCAAAAGTTTTATGATATCTTTATTGGGAATGAGATAGGGGTCCAGCTTTGAGGCCATGGGTAAGTCCTGTTTCTTCCTTTCCTTCTATACTGTATACACACACACCCCCTTGATTGACCATGCTGATGAGGATTGAAGCAACTTGAGAATTTTAAAATGCTCTAAAGGAACAATACATTGTTTTTTATTTTTTTCATATTTTTTACACAGGATTGACGCCGGGGTCTCGGAAGCCGCACCCATTATTTCAGCTCTGGAACCCCCCTGATTCTGGAGTACTTATCTCTGTTGGGTGTTGGTTATCTCCTGTGGCTAGCTAGCTGGGATTAAAGTTTAAAAGCTCCCGCAATCAATAGAAGTCAAACCTGATAACATCACAGCGTCCTATTGGCCTTGCCATGTGCGAGAGCTTTGAAATACTTCCATAATGTTAACCCTAGTAGCCAAGCAGAGTGGATACCGGCAACCGCCCTTGGGGTTGGAAAGTATCTCAAGATGCAGGGAGCCGCAGTACTGAATGAAGGGGTTCAGCTCCGGCACCCTGATCAATCCGTGTAACAAAACAAAAAATGGTTTGTAAAAACCTGGTTTGCGCTTTTCTATACAAGCCTTCATTTTGTGATGAAGAACAGTTTATTGCACACTATATGCACAAGCAGAAAAAAAACATATTTGGACCCCTGTAAGTAAGAGCGGTCTACTTATCCTTCTCCTACTGAGTAAGCCCTGGTAAGGGCAGGCATCCAGTAGGTAACCAATGGGTTTTTCCCCCTTCAAGCCCTGCCTATTGATAGAGGAGGGCCCCCTGACTGTTGCATGCCTAGAACTAGGGGAGGTCCTTGCTGACAATCAATGAGGGGCTGGCTGACTCTATTAAAAGTGGGCTGTCCTGTGTGTGTCTGTTGTCAGTTGGTTCTGTCATTGGTCGTAAGTTCGTGCTGCGAGTTGAGTCAGAGCGGAGAGAAAAGGTGGCAGTCCGAAGAATGCTCATTTCTGTTTTGGAGGAATGTCAGGGCCTGAGCCTGGAGCGAGTCTGGAGATCAGAGTGTCAGGCGGCATTCTGTGGAGAGGCCTAAGGGAGTATGTGAGTGTCGACTGGGGAGAACTCCGTGCGGTGGAATCTTCGGTTGGCCGTTAACCTCAGGAAGCGATAGGGGTCCACAAGCATGGGTACGAGCGGCGCCAAGGTAAGCGAAGTCAGGTAACAAAGCAGGGTCCGAGGCAGGCGGCAGTAGCGAAGTCAGGTACAAGCCGGAGGCGGCACAAGGAGAACTGGAACAGGACATATGTTGCAGGACAGGTCGGGAGCAGTGACTGGACTGACAGGGAGCAGGGACTGGAGACGCGGGGAGCCCTGGGACTGAGACCGGGGAGCATGGCTGAGACGGGGAGCAGGGCTGAACCGGGAGCGGGTAACTGAGACCGGGGAGCAGGACTGAGGCCGGGGAGCAGGTGACTGAGACCGGGAGCAGGACTGAACTGGGGAGCAGGACTGAGACCGGGGTCAGGGACCTTGAGACTGTGAGCGGGACTGAGACCGGGGAGCAGGACAACCAGGGACAAGCCAGATTACTAGCAAGGGCTTTTAACTGTGAAGACTTCTATAATCCAGGTACAGGAAACCAGATCAGGGATCAGAGGCATGTGCCAATACTGGTAGAGTCCTGACTCGAAGCAAAGGCAAAAGCACAACAGGAAGCAGAGCTATAAAGGACAAGAACAGGAGCAAACAATGAAGACAGACAGCAGACCGAGTAACCGCAGATAAACAGAAGGCAGCAGCACACCCACGGACAAAGAAGCTATGGCTAAGGCAGGAGTTCTCGGCAAATAACCCTGAACAGTTACTTACCTTTACTCTCCCCCCTCTCAAGAAGACTGAAGAGCATTCTCCGGACGATCCTCCGTCTCTTCCCGGAGCCTTGATGAAAAGTTGACTCAAGGACCCACATCTGGTGGTTTGTTCAAGCGGGCATATGGTACTCCACAGGTACTCTAGGGTTTGCTGGCAAGGGAACCTCCGAATGGTGCGTTCAACCCAAAAGCAGGGACCAGGATACATCAGTAATGTGGGCATCACGGACGGGTGGAAGCCTTTCCCACATGAGTCCTTTGGACACAGAGTTCGTTCTCCATGGTCTCCTCGTGACTGCCGTTTCGTGGCATCATCGAAGAAAAACCAGCTATTCACTCAAGTTTGTTAGCTCTGTAAGCTGTTTCTTCTTCACTTCTTTTCCTCACTCCAAGCCGTTGTCAGTTCGCTTTTTGGATTTGAGTATCGACTCCATATCTCCCATCTGACTCCTGAGTAAAGCTTAATATGTTGCCATCTCTTCACATTCTGATCTGCATCTGCAGGCTGCCGGTTACTCCTCCCGGGCATTGTAAGCTCCATCTGCAGCCGGACCTGTATCACGGGCTGTGTGGTTCAATAATTTGGCCAGGGCACATCGCCATTTTGACCTCATCGCACTGTGTCGGCCGACACTTTACATACGGACACCTTCTCTCTCTCCTCTTTTTGGCAAGCTGTGTCTTGAGCTCAGCGATCTGCAACCTGCAGCCGCTGTGGTTGCTGAGATGTTGTGTTCAGCTTGCTAGCTTTAGCTTTCTTCCCTCCACGAGGCCTTGGTTATGCTCAGGGTGCCTTCAGCTCCTCATGCTGTTCTTTTGGGGACACACTGGGACTCAATAATCTTGCAGCATCTTTATTTTTGTAGGCAGGCTGGAAACTTTCCTTTCCTGGCAGAACTCGTCTGCTTTTCTCTTCAGCATTCACTTCACCCCTTTCTCCTTGGTGGCCTGCAGATGTGTACGCAGTTCTCGCAGCTGCTCTACTTCTGCAGCATCTTTCTGGGCCTTGTGGTCTCCGCTACCATGTAGACACTTTCTTCTTGGCAGATCTCTCTCTGGGCATTCTTGCAGTGTCTGTCTGCACATCTAATCTTCGTACCTAGGGTCCAACTGTTCTTTTTCTGTCCTCTCCTAATATCATTGGAGTTCTTTCTACTCTTTCAACTGAGCTTTGATCCATAGAGATCTTGGCACTCTTGGGTTACAGTTTCCATCAACCTGATATTAACCCATTGCGAAGATTTCTCTCAGATGACCTGTTCTGTGTTGAAGGTGGCACTTTCTCCTTAGAGGCTTCCAGCCTCTGTATAAGCCTGTGAACCTCTTTCTTGAGATGCTCCAGTGCTGCTTCACCTACTTGAGCCATGAAAGTCTGGTTACTGCGGCAGAATCAGCGTAGGCTTCTCCAGCTTAATTGACAAGATCAACCTTTCTTCTTTTCTCCAACTGATATTTTTTCTTTTTCCAGTCACCCTCCTGGCTTTTTTTTCCAGCGCTAATTCATTGCATCCTTTTCTGACTTTCTTCATTAATAGTCTCTCTCTCTTTTCTCTGATCGATGAGCTTTCTATCCTTCACTTGCTTGACAAGAAAGTGCTTACTCATGCTTGGTTATAGTTTCATTCAAACCCACGATATTTAACTCTCTTTCGTGAAGGCTCTCTCATGAACGGTACTCTCGTTTTCAATAGCTCTCTCCTCCCGACCGACTTGCCATCACTTTTTTTTGAAGGTAGCAATCTGCCTCCTGGGAGACTTAAGCTCTGTATTAGGCCGGTCAATTTTCCTTGCAGTAGAGATTCGCAGAATTCGTTACTTTTTGAAGTCCGAGGCCCATTCTGGCAGCATGAGTAATGCCTCTCTCCAGCTCAACCTGACATGACCATCCAGGTCAACTGTCCACTTTCTCTTTTTTCTTTCTTCCTGAGGAACACACTTGACGCAATTGCTGAGGATAAACAGCTTTGTAGTGCAGAATTGGCCTTCTTGCTGCCTTTGATCCTAAACGTCCATAAAGACAATCACTCACTTTCTGTGCAGTCTTGAAAGGCGTCTGAGTAGGGGGCCTCTGTCTTTCTTCTTTTCTTCCACTATTCTGGGAATACCGTCTGATTTGCCTTAACTTCAGCATATCTCTTTCCCATCCAATGCACAGAGCTTTCTGTAGTGTTAATTTTCATTCTTAATATCCTTCTCAAACTTTCCACGTATCCTCTCCACTGCTCTTTTTCTTCTTCTTCCTTTCTTTGGTAAGCTTTCTGAATTAATCCACTTGGACTGTGTTCACCATTTTACTTCTCAAGACTGTTTGAGTGGGAGCCATAATTTCAGACCATGGGAAACCACCACTTCCCCAGAAACCAGTAAAGAGTAACTTTTGTTTTTATAAAATACAGAAACATTAGAATGACATCAACAAGAATATTCTACTCAGAGAGACAGGCAAAATTAGGAGAAGCAGACACTTGCTTTGCATATTCACTGTTTTAAGATCAGCAACATGAGATTACAAATAGTATAAAGCAGTAAATCCTACTAGAGTTATATTCTGAAACTTTAGAAATCCATGGCGTACGGGGATATTCATATGTTGCAGAGAAACAAATACTTTAGGGAAACTGGCAGGTAACCCCCTAGAATCCTTAGAACCAATCGGTATGAAAAACACGATTGTAACATGCGAAAATCACGAGTAGTGCAGTAAACAAGATAATAGAAGCACCTTGTCCTTGTTCTTAATTGAACTACATAGGTGGTCACATGATCAGCGCCTTTGGTGCAAAGGCAGAGTCATAGAGAGCGCCTTAGTATCGGTGAAGTCAGGACAGATTGGAATCACTGCAAGGGTTTAACTCCATCAGCACTGCACATAAAGAAAAATCTCTCAAAGAAAATGCACTAGCTTCTGTGTGTTTCTTGCAGCAACAGTTCTAGTCTCAGCAAAAATGTTTTTTTCGTTACAGTATGAATGCAAAACTTCTTGCAGAACACTTAGCAGCAAAAAAAAAAACTTTCAGAAGATCCCAACTTGTGGATTCCCAAAAAAGAAACGAAAGTACTTATCTCATCACCTGTCGGATTGGTCTGTCTGTGCAGCAGGCAGAAATGTGCAGTCAGAAAGAGAATCTGTTCCAGTGAGATCCAGAAGTGGCCTTTGCTTTCTGTCACGGGAGACCTCCTGTTGCGGGTAGACTCGGTGGCCGGAACACAGGGAACGCTAATTAGGGTTCACAAAGCAGGGGTCCGAGTGCAGGCGGCAGGTAGCGAAGTCAGGTAACAGGCAGGGGTCCGAGGCAGGCGGCAGGTAGCGAAGTTAGGTAACAAGGCAGGGTCGCAACGATGAGACTGGAACAGGACCGGAGCGGGGCAGAACAGTCCGGGAGCAGGGACTGAAACTGTGGAGCAGGACTGAGAACGGGGAAGACAGGGACTGAGACCGGGGAGCAGGACTGAACCGGGAAGCAGGGACTGAGACCGGGGAGCAAGGAACAAACAGTGACAAGTCAGATTACTATCAAGGCTTTTATTACTGTGAACAGACTTCTATAATACAGGTACAGGAACAGATTCAGGATCGAGGCATGTGCAATACTGTAGATTCTGACTTCAAGCACAGGGCAAAAGCAACAGACAGGAAGCAGATGCTGTGTAACACAGAGACAGGAAGCACACGAAGACAGCACAGGCATACAGGGAACCCAGAGGAAACAGAAGGCAGCAGCACATCCATGGGACAAAGAAGCTTGTCTAGCAGGAGGGCTAGGCTACCCGACATGGAGTGATGTACCTGGAGCGGAGATGTGCTGGTCTGAAGTGTATAAGACCCAGCAGAGCGCATGTCTGACCTGAGAGGGCCCTGCTCAACGTGAGAGTGATATTTGTAGGAGAGACCTCAGAGCCCCCTCTGAGTAGAGTGGACCATGACTATAGGAGGTGGACCACTGCCCCTCACCCTATTATGGGGGTGTAGGGGGGATATCTAGCCTCACTCCTAGGGCCTACCCTGTGGGGTGAAGGCAGGGTTATTGAAGCCCCATTCAGCCCTCCTGCTGGGAAGCATACTCTTGGAAAGGAAGAGAGAGAGACGCCTGTACTTTGGGAGCACTGTTTCTAGGAGCTACTCTTTGCAGGAACTCTGCTGTGTACTACCTCAGTGTTGCGCAAGAACAATAAAGACACTGCTGCTGTTTACATAATACATGTGTGAGTTCGGGAGCATTCACCCTGGGACCGAGGTTCTTTCTCTGTAATGGGTCTACCCCCCCACATCCTGGGGATTATAGAGAATGGAGGTCTGCACCCGTTGCGAAAGAATAAGGCCTTACCACCCCCAGATGCCTGGTCTGTTGTCCCAACACCACCACGGGAGACTCAGGCCCTCCTTGTTCCAAGCAGGTACGCACCACCCAAGTACATGTAGCCAGCCCTACTAGACCCTAAATAGTCGATCTCTGATCTGGGGGGGGGGGACATGGGTTCATTTGGCAATAGTTTTATGGATGGCCGAGCCTTAATCACATCATCTTTAGTTATTTGCAATAGGGCAAAATGACACAGAGCTCAAATATCATTGTAAAAAATTATAGAAATGCAATTTTAGAATCACCACGTTTGGTGACAGCAAGCAAGTTTCAAGAATTCGGAAGGATTTCTGTTTGCCCAATTTCATTAAGTTTATTTGCTGTAGATACAGTATTCCCAATGCACAAAAAGTCCTAGGTGCTATTGACTGTAACACCATTAAAAAATCTGTCCTGGTAAATTGTAAATATACCTTCCAGGTAATACTTTTTTGGCTGACTCAGTGATTTAAAAATTCCCATTGTTGGATTAAGATGTGAATGATTGGCAAAAGATTAAGATGGGGATATTTGGATTTATATACACCAATGTACTTAGATTGTGAATTATGGTATACCAGGTATAGAATGTAAATGATAGGATTTGGAACTTAAATTAAAAACGTTTAAAAGTAACTGGTAGATTGTTTTCTTTGTTGGACTACAAAAGTATGACAATGTCAAAAAAAGTAGATACAGTACCCAACTCTCCAGGGCAAATTGGCAAAACAAAATATAACTAGAGTTCTCTTATTCCTAATATATTGCAACTGATAATCCAATAGCATATTGTGTCAGATACAATTACTCTGCAATGGTATTGACAGCACAGTGGAAATGTTTTGAGAGATACAGTAGATCCTTATTAGTGTGATATTAAAGTAACTTCCCCCTACTCAGCAACACTGGTATTAAGTTGGAAAATTGGCAAGGGTTCCACAAGGAAAGAATGCTAATGGCAGATATTCTAATTTTTTAAGAATCTGATTTTTCATATATTTTCATTTAAATGTTCAAAACGGTTATTAAATGCTATATTAAATATTGTTCATTAGATATGATATGTAGTTAATTTATATTAAGGATCGACTGGTTCAAAATTGAACGTTTTTTTTTATATACTGTTGTTAATTTTTGTGTTTGTAAATAAACAAAAAAACTGCTAATTAATTCCATATATTTTTCAATCCAATCCAATCAATCAATCAAAACCAAATTCAGATCATGAAAGTATTATAATATATATATATATATATTGCAAATACAATTGTATGCTTATCTGCATGTCTTAGGCAGGTCGGCAACCCCGCCTTTCCCCATCATCACCCAGCACACCAGCACTTCCACTGCAGCAAGGGATCTGGGAATGACATCAAATGAGCACAACAGTGTCCTTTTTGCCTCAAAAACCATTTTTAACATGGTTCCCTATAGCTTAGCTGCTGCATGTCACAGGCTTTGAGCACAGCCAGGTTAAGGTGCATACCCAAAAACCACCACAGACAGCTGTTTCAAACCTTTATGGGTCTCATCAGTGTGGGGTTGATTTTAACTGGGTATGCATGAGAGGCTATGGGATAGGCTATACCATAATACTGAGTTAAGTTATGTGAGTAAAAAAAGTGACAAAAACCCTCCACAGAAA
Source organism: Ascaphus truei (assembly GCA_036426205.1). Classification (NCBI taxonomy): domain Eukaryota; kingdom Metazoa; phylum Chordata; class Amphibia; order Anura; family Ascaphidae; genus Ascaphus; species Ascaphus truei. The sequence goes on along the minus strand of WSYH01011502.1, from coordinate 2,296 downwards.
GCAAATATGCAAAACAAATACACTGTATGCTCATCTGCATGTCTTAGGCAGGCTTTTTGCTTCAAAAGCCATTTTTAATAACACGGTTCCCATAGCTTAAGCTTGCGCATGGCCACAGCTTTGAGCACAGCCAGGGTTAAGGTGCATACCAAGAAAACCCACCCACAGACAGCTGTTTCAACCTTAATTGGTCTCATCAGTGTGGGGTTGGTTACTGGGTAGGCAAAGAAGCTAAAGGATGGGGCCTACCATAATACTGATTTAGTATGGGTGAGTAAAAAAGTGACAAAAACCCTCCACAGCAAGCAAATATGCAATGTAAATACAACTGTATGCTCACTGCATGTCTTAGGCAGGTCCTGCAACCCCCCGCCTTCACCATTATCACCCAGCACACAGCACTTCCACTGCAGCAAGGGATTCTGGGAAATGACATGCAAATGAGCACGCAGTGCCACTTTTTGCTTCAAAACCCATTTTTAACATGGTTCCCATAGGCTTAAGCTTGATGCATGGTCACAGTTTTGAGCCAGGCCAGGGTTACGGTGCATACCCAGAAAACCCACCCACAGACAGCTGTTTTCGACCTTAATGGGTCTCGTCAGTGTGGGTTGGTTAACTGGGTATGCAAGAAGAAGCTAAGGTTGGGGCTACCATAATACTGAGTTAAGTTATGGTCGAAACAGCTGTCTGTGGGTGGGTTTTTTCTGGGTATGCACCTTAACCCTGGCTGTGCTCAAAGCTGTGACCATGCGCAAGCTTAAGCCTATAGGGAACCATGTTAAAATGGTTTTTGAAGCAAAAAGTGGCACTGTGTGCGTCCATTTGCATGTCATTGTTCCCAGAATCCCTTGCTGCAGTGAAGTGCTGTGTGCTGGGTTGATAATGGTGAAAGGCGGGGTTGCAGACCTGCCTAAGACATGCAGATGAGGCAACAGTTGTATTTTACATTTGCAATATTTGTCTTTGCGTGGAGGGTTTTTGTCACTTTTTTTACTCACATAACTTAACTCAGTATTATGGTAGGCCCATCCTTTAGCTTCTTTGCATACCCAGTTAACCAACCCCACACTGATGAGACCCATTAAGGTCAAAAATAGCTGTGTGTGGGTGGCTTCTCTTCTTGGCCTTTTGTCTAAGATCAAGCGTAGTGTCGTCCTGTGAAGGATGGCACTAGTGCATCACTTGGTCTGGTCATGGGCTGAGAAGGCGGATATGTAGCCCGGCTATTTTTATCACGGCACTCCAGGAGTGGTTACCTGGGGAGTCAAGTTTGTGCCACACGCACTTCGACTTTGCACGGATAGAATTGTCACACCCTACATTTTCTGCACTGGCACCCCTTATTGCCTTCCCTGAGGGGTTCGCCATTATTTTTACCCGCCAGGCTTCCGGGTCGTGCTTGCATTGTTGCACACCATTTTTGTTGTTTCGTTTGAGCACTTCCTACACTCATCACACAGCGCACTGGAGCACTCGCACTATGGATTGTGGTGTTTTTTTTGGGTTATCAGTCACCTAATTTTCTTCGGTGAGAATGCAAGACTGTGTGCTGGTCGGGGGTCGCCATCCCTCGGGAGAAGACTGCGGTGGGCGATGTAGGGTGTACCGAAAGCCCTAAAGACTTGGACCCTCCTGCGCGTCTGCTGCACTAGGAGGAACAGGATGGACGTCGGATTCTTCGGATGACGACTTGGGTGTAACATCAGACTTTCCTGGCCCTCGTGGCTGAAAGGGACGACCATGTCATGGACTTGCAGCTCTCCGGAGCCTATAGTCACAAGTTTTGCGCACCTGGTCTCACTTGACCAAGAGCACGGTTTTGGAGGTGAAAATCACTTTTTCACCACCCGGCTACAAAAAAAAAAGAAAAAACCTGTCTGTGGGTGGGTTTTTTCTGTGTATGCACCTTAACCTTGGCTGTGCTCAAAGCTGTGACATGCAGCAGCTTAAGGCTATAGGGAACCATGTTAAAAATGTTTTTGAAGCAAAAAAGTGGCACTGTGTGCTCATTTGCATGTCATTTCCAGAATCCCTTGCTGCAGTGGAAGTGCCTGTGTGCTGGGTGATAATGGTGAAGGCGGGGTTGCAGACCTGCCTAAGACATGCAGTGAGCATACAGTTGTATTTACATTTGCATATTTGCTTTGCTGTGGAGGGTTTTTGTCACTTTTTTATCTCACCAATAACTTAACCAGTATTATTATATATATATATATATATATATATATATCATATACATACTACATATACATATACATATACATATACATATCTACATAAGTATACAGACATG